>PHNY01039482.1:21374-38543 GCA_003724115.2 Anethum foeniculum | reverse complement strand
GGAGTTCGTTTTCTACATTGAATATTGTAATTCAGTTATTCTTTTTAAATTTCAAGACATTGTATAATTATTCTAATTTATAAATCTTTTAATTTAAGTTAAAAAAATAATCAGAAAAAATGAAACGGATCCGGATATCCGATCCGTGATCCGTGATCCTAACGGATCCGGATATGGATCAGCCTGAAAAAAATCCGGTCCCGATCTGATCCGAATCTGAACCCGTTAAAATAAATGGATATGGATATGGATTTAGGTCGATCCGATCCGAACCCGATCCGTTGACAGGCCTAGTCACACACATCATCCATTGGATCCATCTATCAGAAAAGCCCATAGTTTGCATACGATGTTTCAAATAGCCCCAACTAACCCGGTCATAAGCCTTGCTGATGTCAAGCTTGAGCGCCACATCTCCTATTTCCCCGTTGTGTTTCCTCTTCATATAGTGAATAAGCTCGAAAGCCACAAGGACATTATCAGTTATGTTTCTACTAGGCACGAAAGCACTTTGCTGCTCAGAAATTAAGTTGGGCAGAATTTTTTGGAGTCTAATGGCTAGTAATTTAGCTAAAACCTTATACAAAACATTGCACAGGGCTATAGGTCGTAGATCTTTAACTTCTTCGACTTTGTCCTTCTTAGGAATCAGGACTAAATTCGTGTGACTGACATGAGCTGAGAATTTACCCTCCACGAGCCAATCTGTGCAACATTTGAAAATCTCCTTCCCCATGATCCTCCAAAAGTGTTGAAAAAATCCCGGGTTTAGGCCATCAGGGCCACTAGCCTTATCCGGGTGCATACTTTTTATAGCATCTGTAAACTCGTCAAAAGGGAGAGCCTCAGTAAGCTTTGCATTCTGTTCTTGCGTGACACGAACCCCTTCTTCATTCACTGGGTACTGAGGTCCAATCTCAGGGGCTACAAACAGATTAACATAATACTCCTTAAGGAGGGAACACAACTCCTTATGATCCGTCAGTAATTGACCAGCTTCATTTATCAGATGTGAAATATAATTCACTTTCTTTAGATTAGAGACTGTTGCATGAAAAAATTTCGAGTTTGTATCACTCTCTTACAGCCAGAACAATTTAGCTCGTTGCTTCCAGTATGTCTCCACTTGAATCATCAGTTCTTCAAGCTTCGCCTTCTTAGTAAAATATTCTTGAATTCCTATAGTATCCTCCCTATCTTTTAAAGCATCCAAAACCTCCTTTTGTTTTATCACTTTCTCTCGAAATTTATGGAAAAATGCCCTTCCCCACTTAGCCATGAACGCTTATACCGAAATCAATTTAGGGAGTAAGTGCGACGTTGGGAGCTGCCACCAATAAGACGTAACTTCTGAGGTGAAATTACTCTCTTTCAACCAAGTGTTTTCAAACTTGAATCTGAATAGCTTTCTAGTAACTGTCGTGTTAAAAAGGTTCAACTTAATAGGATCATGATCTGAGACCGTTGCATGAAAAACTGAGAGAGTGCACAAAGGGAATTTGGTCCACCAAGCAGTCGTTGTAAAAGTTCTGTCAAGGCGCTCACGAACCTAGTCTTCCGATCCTTTACTCTTTCCAAGGTAAAACGACCCCCTTTTAGAGCAACTTCACATAAACCACAGTCCTCAATCACTTGTTTGAAACCATTGAGAAGATGTTCTGGATGTGGATGTCTCCCTTTTTTATCTTGACTGCATAACAAGTCATTGAAATCTCCCAAAACACACCAAGTGAGTTGAGATTTCGAAGCTAGAGAGCGAAGAAAATTCCAGGCTTGACTACGTCTTTCCCTCTCAGGGAAGCCATAATAACAAGATAGTCTCCATGAAGCCTGACCATTTTCTGAGACAATGACATCAATATGGTTTTGAGATGACTCAGCTACTTCACAAACCATCGAATGTCTCCACATTATAGCAAGACCCCCTGCTCTACCACATCTATCAACTGCGAAATAACTACTAAAACTAAACTTTGAAGAAAGTTCTTCAATTTTATTTTTAACAGAAAAAGTTTCAGATAAATACAAAAAGTCAGGCCTGTAAGTTTTTAACATCTCACTTAAAACTCGAACTACACGGTGGTTGCCCAAACCACGGCAGTTCCAGCTCAAGAGAATCATTGGAGCCGGCTGGCCTGCAATTCAAGTTTAGCCGAAGTAGAAAAAATAGATGCTGTTGAATAAGTATTAGAAACACCAGCTTCTGGTTGTTTTGTTACCTGGGGTCCAGTAGACATTAGGCCCATATCAATATCCATTATGTTTTTTAACATTGGATCCTCTCTCCTTCTTTTATGCTCGTCAATTTTCAGCCCAATATTCTCCTCTTGATTCAGCCCATATAGAATATTTGAATTTGTTTTGAAACCCGCCAACTGTCCGTCCGCATTGAGTGCATTAGATTTTGAAGAAACCACATCCCTAGAATTATTCTTCTTAATTATCTGATTTGCTGCATTTGAGCTTTTCTCTCCCCTGAAATTATGGCAATTTGTTTCTCCCGCAAATTTAGCTGCCCACATGGCATCACCCTCATCCCTGAGCTAACGACTCTGATTCTGACCCGCCGTCCTCCGTGGTAGTGCCTTCAGCCACAATCCTCATTCTTTCTCGCCATCAGACCTTCTTTTATCAATAAACCTTCTGCAAAATCGATCTGTATGCGAAACTAGACCACATAAAAAGCAGAACTCACTTAATCTTTCATATTTGCATGTCACAGTAATTTCAGTCCCATCCTTTTTTATGATCTTCTTCTTCCTTTTAAGGGGCTTCCTGACATCCTGTCGAACTCTCAGTCTCATATATTCACGCCAGATTGATGCATTGTTTTTAACATCATACTTCAAGAATTCGCCAAAGAAATTACCTAACTGCTTACCCACAGCCTCCGTCATAAAACTCATTGGCAACTCATGTATCTATATCCAAATATTTACGTACCACAGTGGAACCTTAATGGGATCCTCAGCAGTCGGTATTGTTTCCAGAACCATCATGGCATTATCGAACATCCAAGGTCCTCCTTTGACTACCCATTGCAGATCTTCCTTGTGAAAGAATTGAAACAGATAAATTCCTTGTTCAAGTTCTTTAATACTAATTCCCATTGCAGGCTTCTATATGTCGGCCATTTTTGATCTCATTGCTCTCAAGTTAATCATCTTTTCAGTGAGAAAATGCCCAACAAGACATAGCCCGTACCTATTGACATCCTCTTCAACATCTTCATCAAACACAAAGCTTTCATTTTCCTCATCTTCTATATCCATACTAGCCATTTGAGACTCAATATCATTGTATCTTTCCATAGGAGAAGACAGCAAAGAAAGAAAACACTCTCACAGATTCTATTTTCTTAAGAAGAAATTGAAAATGAAGAGAACACAAAAAACTCTCACATCACATGGAGAGAAAAAAAGATGACAAATTGTTGTACCGTAAATGATAGTTAAAAAAGTAAAATTTAACTATGCATGAATAATCGAGAATGTCTTATGGTTAAAAACATTCAGTTCATCCTAAATAGAGTAAATTCATTTTTTGTCCACATATTTCATTTTTTTTTCACTGTCCTTTCAAAATTTCATTAACAGTTTTTTCATGAAAATCTTAGAAATTTTATCATAGGTTGTCACGTACACCTTGTAGAAATTGAATCACTACAGGTGCACTTGTTTTTCAGTTTTGTCTCTTGAAAAAGTTTTCTAAATTTTGTTTGGTACAATATTGAAATTCAGTTAAGTCCCCATGTCGTGAATTCTATGAAATTTTTGAACTCATCTACATAGTTCATTCTTCATATTGAGACTTCACGATATAGTATTGTATGATAATATAAAGTTCACTTTACTATATAGACAATAGACTTTTTGCCAAATAGTTTTGACTAATCAACATGTAGATTTCTCGATATGACATTCTTGACTATGTTTCGTGATAACTTCACGACATGGCCATCCTTGTTTGCTACATAGTGACTTCTCGACATAATTTTATTGGCTTCACTATATTAAAACTTCACAACATTGTTAGTGTTTGCGCCTTGGAGACAACACTATTATGTTTTAGTTAAAGACGTTGGGATTATTTATAATTATTATCTATCGATTATTCTTTATTTATTTATTTTGCATATATTTACTGCTGAATATATATGTTAGAATGATAAATATTCTTAGAATATGATATATATTCTGTATCTCTAAGTACGTGACTTAGAAATTAGATTATGAGAATAGTATCGATATTCCTAAAGGTCCCTAGTCGAGTATTATTATTAAAGGACAATAATAATACATAAAGAGTAGTATGTTTGTTAACTGATGGTCACATATCATTGATCATAAGTATAATAATATTAAAGTAAAACATAAGCACATGTAAGGGTGCATGGTGCTGGATTGACCCGTCGTGAGATTCTACATGTTATAAATGTCAAAAATAATTCTCACAATGATAATAATGTAATGATCCGTAGACGTGAAAACATTACATTTCTATACGAGAATTAATATACTTTGATTACATCAAAATTATCTTTGACCGGGTAATGATAAAAGTGGACATTGGGTATATTATGAATCATATGAGAAATATGAATGATCTAGATGAGATTTAACCCTCCTATATTTTAGAAGTGATATTATAGGCCTCTTTTTTGAGCTAGACTATGAAATGCATGGCAATGCTCAAATGTTGATGTGAATAAGACAGTCTAGTCATCGATCAAGAAAATCTGGATTAACTTATGAAAAGGATGACACATAACATGTATCGAGTTTAATTTATAATATATGGTTAAATGGATTATATTACATGGAACATTATTCACCTAAAAGTACCTTTTAATTAAACATATCATCTTTTATAAACACGCTTAAAAATACCAATTATGTTATACCTTTCAATCATAAATATTGCCTTTTTTAATTAAAATAATTATCTTTTAATTAAATAATATTACCTTTTTATAAACAATCAAAATACCAGTTATACTTTATCTTCAAATCATTAATATACCCTTAAACTATATTTTCTAATCAGCAGTAGAAATATATGAAACTCATGAATACACACTCAGAATTATCATACATCTGAAAATATCATTTATAATATATTTTTCAATTATCAATACACACTTAAAATTATATAAATTATATTTTCCGATTATTAATAAAAATAATAAAACTCTGTTAGGGCTTAAGTATACTGTAGGGGGTAAATACAGTATGAACAATCAAATTAAATTTAACACAGTAATATGAAAGACAGTTTTTATATTGATGAATAAAATACAAAGTACTCTCTCAAAGAATGAACATGTATTCTTGAGAGCTGCTAGGTTACAAAGTACTCTCTCAAAGAATGACAACGTGTAAACCTATTCTGCGTTTATATGTTACACGACTTCATTATAAATTACAAAGATATGAATTACATAAATAAAAATGATTGTAATTGACATCTACTAATTACTGAAGTCTTGGAACCAACATATCTCTGTTATACTTATCCTTCCAATTAGATGAATTAATTACTGAAGTCTTGGAACCAACATATCTCTGTTATACTTATCCTTCCAATTAGATGAATCATCTCCTGATTTGTAGATGAATGATGTTTGAGAGATAAATTCTGATATCAAACTCTGATTTGATAAAGTCTGACGACGTTACCTCTATCAAAAACTGATGATAAACTCTAATTGCTTCTTGAGATAAACTCTGATAAGTTTATAACTTCTGACAGCATCAATTACATCTAACAATCTCCCCCAACTTGTATATGTGAATATATAGGCAAGTTCTTTATTGATGATGTCAAAACTAATATCTACATGCAGAAATACAGTTATTTACAACTTACAAATTTTACAAGAGCTTCAGTTTTCTATGCCACAATACCTAGTAGCTTCATCAATAAAAACTTTAAGCGAATTCTCCTCAGCTACATTCAGATACATATGCATCTTCTGCTTGACATCCTGAGCTGTTGAGTAGACTCCTTCGTTTACTAAATAGAAGCTCCGAGATTAGGAATCTTTGCTTAGTTAAATCATCCAATGGAACGTACCCTATCTTTTCACCATCATGATTGAATGTTAAAATATCTTGTCCTAGTGAGTTTGTTAACTGTGCTCCTCCTTTGGGCATGTTAGCAATTGTTCCATTTAGCAGAGTGTACTTGGGTACATAAAGAAATGTAAATTTTTGTGAGAGTCTTTTCTATTTGAAGATTATCTGCTTCTTTAGAAATTCAGCCCATCTTGCAGTAGTAGAGTTGATGACTTTCAGCAAAATAGAGCACATACTCCAACTCCTGTCAAGATTTCTTTAAAATGTTCTCTTCAGATACTCTGAGTCTCTTACCAGTATTTAAGAATATCAAAGCTTTTCCTTGGGTGTGTTCCCATTAGAATGGTAAAGAACAACTTGAACTGAAATTTCCTTTTTAGATGCTTTTGTTGAACTTGTTCACCCAACTCATCTGTCAAAGCCGTAGGATCTTTTAGACTTGAGCATCTCCTTGGTAAACTCTCTCACCTTCTACACCAAGACCGTTTCTTGTACCTGACATTCTTGCTAGTGTTTTTTTTACTAAATACCTTTCTTTATAAATCATCCCTTCTGGCTGGAGGTGCTGACCTATTTTTCCAAAGTAACTTTTTCTTTTCAACAACAAAAAGTTCTGTTAAGTCAGGCTTTGGAGCTTCAACATTTGACATTTTCTCCTCTCCATCAGAATTTGTATCAGCATTTAGATCATCAGGATTTATGATATCAGTGTTTATGACTTGTGATTCTGAGACTTGTGTAGTATCAACATGAATAATGTCAGAGCTTGATTGAGATAGTATATCGGGGCTTATTCTTCAATATGAGCTTTATCAGTGATTGAAGCTTCATTCCTTTCCTTTCCAATTTTTCAGCTCAGTCAGATCCACTCAAAGCTTTCCTCTTTTTGCTGACATGAATATCATCAGCTTCTTCCGTGATCTCTTCAATATCAAAGCTAGATTTACCTTTGAGTAATGGATCTAGAGTAGTAATGACTGGCTTTGAAGTTGAATCTTCAAGTTTCTTCTTCACCTTATCTCTCCTGTCAGTTTTTGAAATAACCTGAGATCTTGTAACAGGTCTATTTGAATTTAATGCACTGACTTCTTTAATCACAATGCCTTTCTCCTCAGGTCTTTGTGTTTTTTTCTTCTTAGGAAAATTGGCAGAATCAATATTTGATTGATATTACGACAGATCAAATTCTTCTTTTATTTGCCTGATACTCAACGGTAACACCTGGATTATCTTTCTCAAATATCTTCCTTGCAACAACATCATCAAACTTATGGATCTTAGGATCTTTGTAGTACAATGTAGCTGTTTTACCTATGAACTTCAGAGTTTGCATAAACTGACTTGCTTCAGTACCAACTTCAATCACCTTATCAGCCTGGTCATCATCAGTGTTTGTTTTTTAGTAGATGCTATTGTGGTGATAGTAGTCAATTCTTTAGATTGCACAAGTGTCCTTCCTCTTCCACTTGGCTTTCCAGTACCCTTACTCCTTCCTGTTTGGTTAGGGGGCTTAGAAACATCATTAGAGACAACATCAGCACCCTTATGTCTCCCAAGTGCTTTGCCTCCCTTATATCCTCCATCTTGTGCATCATCATCATCTAGTAAAACATCCCAATGAGTACGTTTAAATTGCAGAACTTTCTCCCCCATTTTGGCATCATCACCTAGCATTCAGGAGACTAATAATTCCAAAGAGGTCTACGCTTCTCTCAGTTGCCCAAAAATAGCTTCTTGAGCCTTCTCTATCTTGTCTTTTCTGTCAGTAATAGGCCTTAGTATCTTCCTCAACTCATAGTTTTGGTTGAATTTGACAGAATCAAAAGCTGTCTTAAGAGAATCAACCTCCTCTTGAGTCTTGTCCTGAGCAGAGTGAAGAGATTTGATCATTATAGTAGAAGCCTTGAGATGAGCAAGAAGTTCAGGATTTTTGATTGATTCTTCAGCTGTCTGTAGACGATCACGGGTTGTTTTATAAGAGAAACACAATTCAAGATGCCTCCACTGATATCTCCATTCATCATATCTAAATATGGAAGGAAGATTAGAGTAGTGCTCATCTTTCTGCTTCTGCTTCTCTTCCTTAAACATACCATCTGGAAAAATGATAGGAGTGAGATCCTCATCAATATATAGTCACATATCCTTCTGTGCCACTTCATCTTCAGCATCAGAAGATTTGAATCTCCTAGGACCTTAGTGTGTGAACCTACAGTTGAGTCTTCTTGACCAGTAGCAACATTATCAGTAACTAGCTCAGCTGCATCCAAAACATCAACTTCCACTCCTTCAGGAATATCCAACATTAGAAGTAAATCTTCAGCAATTACTGTACCCTCTTGTTTGCAGTGCCTCTTTTTCTACAAGAAATGTAGCATTAGCGTTTGTTAGAGATAAATGGATATCAGCATTTACTGGAACTTCTGCAGGAGTTGGAAAAGACTTTTTTTTTTAACTTCCTCTTCAGCAAGAACAAGGACAGTAAATCATGTAATAGCATTAGAAATGGATTGCAGTAGAGTATTAGTATTTATACCTGCAGGGACATTATCAGTCTTTGGTGCATCAGAGTTTGATGAATTGAGTTGAACAGTCTGAGCATCAGAGCCTGTTCCTAATTTACTCTAAGCACCTGCAAAAGAAAATAAAGAACCACTTAGATCTCTATATTCTTTTAAAATGGTCTCACCACTTCCCACTCCTCTCATCTCATGACTTTTAAGAGTCAGAGTTTCCTTACTAGGGTCAGTTACACCCTCTCTCTCATCTACCTCTCCTTTTGCCAGGTCAGGAGCCTACCTCTTTATATTTCTATTTTTCTCTAAATCTTTTCTCACAGTAAAGGTTCTAAATTTTTTTTCCTGCAGTAATAAGAGGTGGCTGAGAAGAGATGTCTGTGGTCACATGAACAAGGGTACCCTCATATGGAGGATTGCCCATGGTCATTCCATCAGTATATGTGGTAAAAGTAAATGCTGATAAAACAGTATCAGAAAAAGTAAATACTGATAAAGTAGAATAAGAATTTATACCTTGAGTGAGATCAACATCTAGCATTGCATCCAATGGAGGTACTGAAAGAGCTTCAATTGTGGGAATTTGATCTTCACCCTCCACTGCTGCATGCATTCATCCTTCTGCATCAATCACAAGTACTGATTTCTTCTTGACTGTTTCTTCATATGAAAAGTCTTCTTTAGACCTTTGAGCTAAAGGTTCTTCTGGGACTTGAGGTTGTTGTTTGATTGCTGACCCCCTTTGAGAGCCAGGTTCTTGTGGATTCACCTCTTCATCTAATGTATCTGCTTCAGGAACTGTAGAGAGCTTCACTCCAGCATGAGCTTTCTCTGAGTGAGCTTGAAGAATTTTTTTTGAAGCAAAAACTTGGAAACTTGGTTAGTTTGAACTAAGTTTTCCTTCATAGCATCAATATCAGACTTTAATGAGCTATCAAGATTTGTGTCAACATCAAGAAAAATGTCTTCTTCACTCATTTGAAGTGAAGGTTCTTGTGGGACAGAACCTCTAGAAGCTGCTACACCCCTTTGAGATGCATGTTCATTTGTGCTTGATCCTAACAGATTTTCAGCTACTCTGTCTCCTGATTGTTGAATGCTAATTTTCTTGAAGACCCTTGTAGCCATGGCCTTGTCAAATTTTGATTCTAAAGCTTTTTTTCTCTGAAAATTAGACACGATGTTCTCTACTTGTTCTGAAGTTGCTTCAATTACCCTTGGCTTCTTGGAAGCTTTAATAGGTAAATCAGAAATAGAGATAGGAGATGTTGCAGCCTTTGCATCCTTATCACTCATATGGCTTTGAAAAGAAACTACAGCCTGAGGTCCATCACTTGCATCAGTGTTTATCGCCTTATGAATTAATGATTCTTTGATCAATCTCCTTCTCTTTTGCTTTGGCCTTTGAAGACTGGCATCATCAGTATTTGCTGGAGCAGATGTTATTGATGGTGCTTGGCCAATTTCTCGAGTTTCAACCACTGGGATAAAGGATTCAGCAGACTTTAGATGTTTAAATTTAGAGGATGGAGTGACATTATCTTCATCACTCTCAGAGTCTATGAATTTAGCAACAAGTTTTCTTTTCTTGGGTGATTAAGACTGTTTTGAAGGTCTGGAAGCTTGTGCCCTATTCTCTCTTTGTTTCTCCATGATTTTTGTGGGTTTTTGTGTAGAAACCCTAAGTCCTGATGGCTGTGAGCCACAATCAGACTTTGCTACTTTCTTTTGTTTTACAACAGGTGCCTTTTGTGAGACACCTGAGGTGTCTTGTGTTTGTGTTTGGGTTGTGTAGCATAGCTCCTTGTACACTATCATGTAAATAAACAGTAAGCAAATTTGTTATCAGCCATTTCCTAGCATGTGCAGGAATCCTCAGGGCTGGAAGGTACCTTCTTCCCATCCTTGGATATTAAGTCCTTAAAGGCTCTTTTATTGAGCTGAAAGATAGCAATTTCTTATGCCCTTGGAACTTCAACATTTGGACAACAGTAATTGAATATTAACTGATAGAATCTAGCATAGTAAATAATATTCCTATCTGCAGTCAGTCTATCACCAATAAAACATAACAATATCCTACCAAAATTATAATGAGCATAAAAAAGCAGAAAAACCCAATTTGTTGAGATATGATTGGTAGTGCATCAAAATTGGTGCATTTGTTGGAGAAGGCCCTGGTTATGTAGTCGAAGAAGAAATTCCACTCTAACCTCAATCCAGGCCTTTTTAGTTATCCTAGCCTCACCAATGAACCCTCATACCCAAAAAGGGTTAGAAACCTCCTCATATCTTCATCATCCACAAACACTGTGTAGAAGTCATATGAAGGAATATGAAGAGCTTCTCTTACAATTTGAGGAGTGACTATCTTCTCCTCATCAGCATGAGTAAAGATGATGCTTGGTGTGTCAGTCTCACCACCATCATCGAATTGAGCTATCCTCCAGAACTCCAGTACGTTAGGACCAGAAACCACATGTGGGTTTGTCAAAGCAAACCTTACCTCACTTACCCATAAAAGATTTTGCATCAGATGAAAAACAGAGTCTACTCCCTTCTTTAACATTTGAAAAATCCGTAATAACACTTTCATATATCTTTAGACTTGAAACTTGAGATTTGTCCTTCGTATCTTGCCTTCTATCATATATATTTATTTTGTGATTTTAGCATTAATTTTTTCCGGGACCCTTAAATCGATACGTAACTGATTTATCGATCGCTGAAAAGTGATAGATGGTCAACTCATTTCAAGGTGAAATTTTGACCATGATTCTATGGGACCATTTCTAGATGATCCCCAAAGTTTCGTAATTTTTGAATAATTTTTCATTTTTGAACCAGACATTTAATTTATAAATATATTAACAGTTTTAAATTTTAATAAACATATCATATATTTTTAGATTTCATATAGAATTTTTTTTTAATTCGGGTTTTTTGAAAAGCCCAAACTTTATCTGTACCGAACTAGACTTTCATTTGTGATTTTTTTATTCATATCTTATTATTTTTAATTTTATTAAAAATATTGTATATCTGTTAGATTTTATATATAAAAAATCGGAATTTTATATGGAACAAACTAGACTTTTAACTGGACATTTTAAAAATCCGGGATTTTATCCAGGTCGAATAGGACTATAAAGCATAATGTAACATAATATGTAATAGAGAAAATATAACTCAACAAGGAAAATAAACATGTAAATAATATTAACCTACGAAGCATAGGAATCCAGAAGATTGATTACATGATAAATACAAAGAATAAAAAATAACATTGAAGCTTGAAGTCTACTATAGAGTCACGGAAAGAAGTTCATTAATATGTTTAAGCCTCTTTGAAGAATCAAAGATCAGAAGACTTTTAGTGAAAAAGAAAATGTATTAGTTTGAGTATTGAAGATTAAAAGATTTCAATGGATGAAGTAGTGAATAACCTACATGCAATATCAACTCAGAATTGTAAAGAGATTAAGTGATTCAATTCAGTGTTAGTCGTTTGTGAACCAGACCAGTGCACTAAGCGTGAACACATCGGAAAAGGATCTACTTGATCATTCCGAAGACTACAAGTTGATACAAAAGAGAGTAGATTAAAGACTACAGAAAATTGAGTTGTATTGATGTTTCTAAAGAAAATTTTCTAAGTCAAAATTCACTTAGTAGGCGCCACCATATATTAGAACTATACTCTAGGCGCCACTAGAGTACTTTGTCTTAAAAATTGACTAAGGCAAGTGTTTGACAAGGTTGATGGCGCTACCGAAGTTTTCTCCACTCTAGGCGCCACCAAACCTTATGAAGAATTGTCTAAGTCATGAATCAAGGACACTCATGGCGCCACTTGATCCTTTACCACTCTAGGCGCCACTTTGATGTTGGAATATTTGGCTAAGTCATCTACTACTCTAGGCGCCACCAAATGCAGCACTCTTGGCGCCACTTCCTACTTGGTTATTTTCATGATTACAGAAGCACAAATAATAAACTTGGCTGTAATTGAGACACGTAATTAATTTGTTTGAAGTCTATACAAAAGGAAGCAGAAGAATTCACTTTTATATTATCTTCTCCAACAACCAACTGCACAATTACGAGAGCTCCATTGAAGGCCATTTATTTTTAAAAGCTTGTAATTGTACCGTTATGCTGCTGAATTTATTGTAGCTAATCTTAATTGGTTAAAGTGTAGCAAACTCAAGTTTATATTAATAAAACGATATATTTCTTGAACTTGTTTGTGGTTAATTTGATTTCGTAACTAAACGAAGAAGTTGTTTAAAAAATTGAATTATTTGTGAGTATCGTATTCAACCCCCCTCCTACAATACTTTGGGACCTAACAATTGGTATCAGAGTTTGTTGATTGTCCTAACAAGTTGTTGAAGAATTTCTCAAAATTTTTTAATTTTCAAAATTTCCAATTCTTGAAATTTTTGAATCTTAAATAATTTTATTCCGCCAAGAAATGAGTACCCAGAAGACTGGTAGTATCAAGGTTCCTCCATTTGACAGAGATAATTACAACTTCTGGAAAAGGAAGATGACCATGTTTATTAACGCTTCAAATCCACTTTATGTTGGGATATTACAGAATGGCCCGTACATACCCATGGACGTAATTCCTGAATCAACAACTAATGCTGGAATAAGGATCCCAAAAACTTCTACTTCGAAAGATCTATCTAGATACACTGATGCTGATAAGGAACTCATGAGGTTGGATACGAGTCTTCAGCTCATCATAGTGGAATCCACTGATACAGATATGAGTCATCAAATCATGAGTTATGTTAGTGCAAAGGAAATGTGGGATACAATTTAACTACCAATGGAAGGCACATCAGAAGTGAATGAGAATAGGTTGGATATCCTGACGTCTCAATACGAAGCATTCAAGTCACAGCTTGGAGAAATATTATCTTCAGTTTTTGAAAGGTACACCAAGTTGTTAAGCGAGTTGAAATTACAGAGGAAGACTTAACCTCTTCGTGAGACAAACTGGAAGTTTATGTTAACTCTACCGTTCTATCTCAAACAAAAGAATACATCCATCAGAGAGAGAGTTGATTTCAAAACCATGCCCCTAGATGTAATTTATGGCAAATTGAAGACATATGAGTTAGAACAAGAATAAAGGGCTATAATCTATGGTCCTGATTTTGTAGATACAAAGAACATAGCACTTGCTAAAACCATTGCTCTAGTGGCCCATTAACCTGAAACTTATAAAGTAAAGGTTGCATCCCCTAAAGCTGGGAATAAACTGGTAATAGCTGAAATAGTAATTGACCCTGAAGAAGAAAATGAGTTTTACACTCCAGAGAAACTTGAAGAGTTAGCTAATGAGTCAATGGCTTATACGGCTTTCAGATTCAAGCATGTATGTTTCAGGAAAAATGCCAATTACAAAACCAAGAGCTCTACAGTGAGATATCCAAAATGAAGCTATTCATCAGGGACTAGCTCAAGAGGAGGATACAAATCAAATTAGGTTGAGCGGAGCAAGACAAGATGCTATAATTGCAATGAACTCGGGCATTTCGCATTTGATTGCAAGAAGCCTAAACAAAAAAATAGCTGAAAAGAGACATATGAAAAGAAAGAAACTTATGAAGATCTAAAGAGGCAAAATAAGAAGCTGAAGCAGAAGCTGAATGTAATGATAGCCAAGCACAAGGGAAAAGCTTACATAGCTGAAGAAAAGAGTTGGGATGACACTGATTCAGATGAAGAAGAAGAGTATGGAAATCTTGCACTTATGGCAGACTCTTCAAAGAAATCACCTTAATCATCTCAGGTTCCTATTCTAACTACTATTGACATGTCAAATGATGAGTATAAATCTACTGTTTAAGATCTTAGTGTAGAACTGTTTAACATTCATACAAGCATGCTAGCATATGAAACGGAAAATTCTAATTTAGTTCAAAAGGTCACTAAAATAGAATCTAAAAATTAAGAACTAAGCTTGCTTGTAGTTTCTTTAGATGATCTTAAAAAGAAGAATGAATACTTAGAGAACAAGGTTATTGAGCAGAATTGAAGCAGAATATATTATCTCAACAATGCTGGTTTGGATAACTCAACATAGAACAAGGACCTGAAAATAATTCTATGTTCCACTGAAATCAGTACAGATTGAAGATATGGTACATACATATGGTTCTGTGAATTGCAGTGAAGAAGTCGTCAACATAATTCCATATGAAGTTCATTAATATGTTCAGGCGACAGAGAAATAAGGTTGAAGGCATTTGAAGCAGTTCTCAGAATTAGTGTGAAGACCTAAAGGATTTTAGTGAAGCTGATTGGATATGGTAAAAGACTTAATAAGGGTTTGTATAGTTAATAATATGAAGGCCAAAAAGCGGAACTAGTCGTTTGTGAACCAGACCATTGCACTAGGCGTCAGTGATCTGTGAAGGGAAACTAAATAGTATTGTTCAGAAAAATTGTTAAGTGAGGAGCTGTATACAAGGAAGGGCAGAAGTGGAAGTTATTTATAAGTTAGTCCTGCAAATACAGCTCTGGAAATTTAAGTGACTTAAATGTAAAGGAGGAAAAGCTTGGGGTACTAAAGTGCAGTTTTACCACAAGGCGTCTTTGCTAGGTTCAGGTTTTATTTTTTAAAGTCAAGTTTTTGTATAAAATTTAATTTATTTATTTAATAAACTTTAAATAAGTTTATTTTATAAATAGGTATAAGTTTATTTTATAAACTTTAAAATAATTTATTTTATAAACTTTAATAATTTATATTATAAACTTAAATTAGATTATATTATAAATTTTAATTAAGTATATTTATAACCTTAAATTATTTTATTTTATAAATTTTTTATTTAATTAAATTATTTACACTTTAAATTATAAGCCTAGATGATTATATATGCATACACGTAAATCTATAACCTTTATTAATAAGCGAAACCCCTTTTTAGTGGTACTTGGTTTAACCATATTTTGGTTTCACCGTATTTTGGTTTCACCCATAGATTTCTATTTTACGTAGAATTCTATGTTATTTTTCAATAAAATACTAAAATATCACTCATAGATTTCTATTTTACGTAGAATTCTGTGTTACTTTTTAATAAAATATTAAAATAGTCTGAATCGTATTATTATTACAATACTTCTACTTTTCGTAGAATTTCATATTATTTTTTAATTGAATAATAAAATTGTTCAAACAGTATTATGATTACAACTCTATTTCGTGTAGAACTCTATATTATATTTTAACGGTGTAGTACTTGATTTCATCGTATTTTGGTTCACCCATTCTAATTTCATGTAGAATTATATGTTACTTTTTAATGAAGTGAAGTAATAAAACTATTCGAATCGTATTATAATTACAATACTTTTATTTCTCTTAGAACTCTACTATTATTTTTTACCGATACAGTACCCGATTTCACCTTATTTTGGTTACACTGTCTAATTTATTTATTTTTTTAATAAAATAATAAAATCGTTCAAATCATATTATAATTATAATACTTCTATTTCCTGTACAATTCTATATTATTTTTTTAACGACACGACACTTGGTTTCACTGTATTTTCGTTTTATCGTATTTTGGTTCCACACTTAGATTCCTACTTTACGTAGAATTATATGTAATTTTTTAATGAAATAATAAAATTATTAAAATCGTATTATAATTAAAACTAGTCGACTAAGCCGCGCTTCGCGGCGGCCTTATAAAAATATTTTCTTAAATTTTAAAAAATAATTTATTTAAAACAAATTGAGAAACAAATAATTATAACAATATATAAAATAGTGAAATATGTTATATATATATATATATTAATAAAATTTTTTTCTAAAATATAGGAACTAAAGAAGAAAATTTTAATTTTAGGATTTAAAATAGAGGAGCTCTTGAAATTTGATAAATATAGTTCAAAAAAAAAATTAAGTTTTTAATATTAAAATTGAAGAACTCTAATAAAGTACATAAATAGTTAAATATGTTCATAAAATGAATTTCGATTTTTAAAAATCTGTTATCCAATTCAAAAAAAGTTTTGATTTTCTTTTCTAAAGAATAGGACCTATAAAAGAAAGTTTTTATATTTCAATTTAAAAAATCTCTTATCCAATTAAAAAAAGGTTCTGATATAAGTTATTTACATATTTTTTATATAGATTTTTCGACACATTTTCTTGATCTGATACCCTTTGTAATAATTATACGTAAATAGAAAAAAACTAAAATATGAAAAATTAAAAATTACAATATTGACCATGCCCTCAAACTTTGAGCATCTATTAAAAATAATAATTTAACATTCTAAACGAATATAATTTATAGACAATAAAAAAAACTATTTACATATTTTCTAATACAGATTTGTTGTCATGTTTTTTTTTAGCCGGATTATATTATAAACCATGATCAACTCTCCATCAACCTATACCGGATCGGAGCAACCTAGCTCTTGATACCATGAAAAAATAGAGGGAAGAGATGAAAGTACGACTTTATTATAATGGAACTTGTTCTAGAAGAGAGCTTATATAGCCAACAGTTGAACAATAATAAAGGAAG
>PHNY01039482.1:4682-21367 GCA_003724115.2 Anethum foeniculum | reverse complement strand
CTAACAAAGAAACTATTATAATAATGGAACTATCTAATAATAATAATATTATATATGTTAACAATTTGAAACTCTTTTCTATTTAGAATATGTAAGTTAATTATTTTTTGACCTAGAAATTAATACCTTAAAAAAAGAAAATTTGATTTTAAATTATAGAAGCTCTTGAAAAAAAGATAAATATGATTCAAGTGTAAATAAGGAAAATTCAAGTTAATTTTTATATTTGCAATAGGATTGATTTTAATAATTATCGACTTCCCTATTAATTCGAATATAAATAAGGAAATTTTAATTTTTCTGAATTAATATACAGGAGCTCTAGAAAAATAGATAAATATAATTAGAGTGATTTTAGAGCTCATGTGGGTTTTCCTTTATATATATAATAAAGATACTTCTACTTCCTGTAGAGTTCTATATTATTTTTTATTAATTAAACTAATAAAATTATTCGAATCGTATTATAATTATAATACTTCTATTTACTTGAGAACTCTATATTATTTTTTAACTATGCAGTACTTGATTTCACCGTATTTTAATTAAAACATATTTTAAGTACATTACACTAATTATATTATTATAAATAAATTAAATAAATTTTCTCCGGCTTGACACGGGTTATTTAGTATGTAATATGTATAAATCATCAAGGCTGTGAACTTAACATCTACATGGTGCTTTTGGTCGAGGTCTGTTTTGAATCTCGGAAACAAATAAAGTCCCAAGAATCGACCACTGATCATCTGTTGTGGCCTGACTGTCACTGTAACATTCTGTCGCGTCCTGCAAGTTTGTCGGTGTTCATTGTCGAGTCCTGAGGTTTTTACTGCAGCTGTCTGTTGAGTCCAAACCTTCACAAAAATAAACTGAGTCAAAGACAGCTACTCTATGCTCATTGTCGAGTCCTGATTACCAGACATATATTTTTGTCGAGGCCTGACTTGCAGATGTCTGAATTGCAGCTTCGATAAAAACCTAAGTTACAGCACTCGATGTGATCATCTGTCGAGCCCAAAGCTTCACTGCAACATCTCCAGTCGAACCCTAACAGATACTGTGGTGTGGAATACTGTCTCCTAGTAACTACTTCATGAAGTACTGCAGTCTGTTGTACTGTAAAGCATGTAGTCGAGGCCTGGAGTCATGTTGCAGCCTCTGAAAAACCTAAGTAAAAGAACCTATACAGTAGCTATCGCGTACTGAGTAACTTACACTCTGCTGTCGAGCTCTAAGCTTCTCAAAGAAACCAGTGTCAAGTTCTGCAGCTTTATAAACAATATGTAAAGTCCTGGTTCTTTTCATGTTCTTGTCGAGTCCTAGGGTGTTAGTTCACAGATTCTAAGGCAAACGCAGCTGGAGAGGTGGTTTGGTCGAGTGCTGATCATCCCAAGTGTATACCTGTCGAGTTCAAGCTCATAAAAGCAAAAATCTAATAAGGCAAACCTCTATGTGATGACAGTCGAGCTCTAGCATCTTTGCGGATTTACAGGTCGAGTCTCGGAAGTGAAAAAGGACAAAAGACCAACCACTACAATTTAAATACTTGGACTGTATTATGCCACGTCTGAAATCTTGGAGAAAAAGACACGTACTTGGACTGTATTATGCCACGTCTGAAATCTTGGAGAAAAAGACACGTACCATCTATATCAATCAGATTAAATTGATTTAGACAAAACACTTTTCAAGGACAGTAACGAAACTCAGCACAAATATTTTCTGAAAGGAACATTCGATTTCTTAAGGAATATAGCGGGAAAGTGCTGTCAAAATTTATATACACCATTAAAGCTTACACAAGAGCTCTTCTTTTGAATAGATAATCATTTCTCCATCAGTCTTGTTAGAGGAGAGGTTTAAACGTTTGTATTTATTTCAATAGTTTATAACACTTAAAATAGTTGCAAAGAATAGCTTGTTATTCTTTGTTTCTGTAAGCACCCATTTCGAGGTTTAATTTCTTAATGAAAGGATTATTCCCCGAAATTTGTTTGTTTGTTCATTTTATTTTATTCCGCTATATTTATTTTTAGAAAAACGAAGAACATACATTTACCCCCTGTATGTACCTTTTGGACCTAATAATTGGTATCAGAGCTTGTTGATCGATATACAAATCAGATTCATTAGATTAGCAAGTTTTGTTGCTGATTTTAGTAGTACGGAGTTTGGGAGTGCTTTCGTTGGTGTAGATTTGGTTTTTGTGTTGTTGGTTTGACTTGGTTGATTTATTGCTGGTTTGACTGTTTGGGTTATTGTATTTTGAGACGTTATATTGCAGAAATTTTCTAGATATAAAAATATGAGTTCTCAAAAGGTTAGCAGCATCAAGGTTCCTCAGTTTGATAAATCTCGTTACAACTTATGGAAGAAAAAAATGTTTTTGTTCATACGAGCCTCACATCCATGATATATGAACATCTTGAAGAATGGACCACATGTTCCTAGAAAGGATGACCCTGACCCTGCTAAAGTTGGACAACAAATTATTTGCCTTGAAGCTGAATGGACCGCAAAGGACAAAGAATTAGTTAGATTGGATGAAGGGTTACAGCTAATTTTGGTGGATGCTACGGATGATGATATGAGCCACCAAATTATGATCTGTAATAGTGCTAAGCAGATGTGGGAAACCATAGAGTTGTTAATGGAAGGAACTAAGGATGTCAAGGAAAATTGACTTGATATTTTGACTACTCAGTGTGAGGCATTTAAATCTCTTCCTAGTGAAGGCATAACTCAAGTGTTTGAAACATTGAATAATCTAATCAATGAGTTGAGCATTTATAGAAAGAGTTATCCTCCGAAGGAAATCAACAGAAAATTCATGTTGACCTTGCCACGCCATCTTGACAGTAAGGCTTCATCAGTTCGTGAGCGTTTGGACTTCAAGACTATGTCTCTGGATAAATTATATGGGAAGTTGAAAATTCATGAGATGGAGTAGGAACAAAGAAAAATCATCTATGGTGATGGTACAGTGGATAGGAAAACTCTGAATTGCTGAAGACAACTGCTTGTTGCAAATGATCACAAAAAGCTAGATTTGACATTGGAAAAGTCTAAGTCTAAAGTTGATATGATCTCTGAAGCTGAGATGGATGATGGAAACCTCTCTAGTGATCCAAGTGAATATTATACAATAGAAGAGCTACAAAATATGCGAGACACTACAATGGCCAATCTAGCTGGAATGTTCAGTAATCTCAGATTCAGAAAAAAGCATGGCTATAAGGGCTCTGGAAACAACAGCATAGGACAGAGGTCTAGCGCATCTTCAGGATCTGGATACAAGATAGAGATGGTTAACAGGAGAAAGTTTAGATGTTTTAACTGTGATGAGGTCGGACACTTTGCGAGTGAATGCATGAAGTCCCAACAAGCAAAGGAAAAGGGAAAGACCTATCAAAAGAAGGATTCTGGAAGTTCAAAGAAGTATTCAGTGAAATCATACATAGCTGAAGGTAAGAGCTGGGATGACACAGATGATGAAGAAAATGAATATGAAAATTTGGCTCTTATGGCAGAATCTTGGTATCATTTCCAACTGTACGTGCTTTACCTGTTGAAAATCTATGTGAGAATGAACACTGTGTTGCTTTCAGATAAACTGTGCTAGTTACTCAATTGCACTTTCATATGAAAAACTTAAGGTAAGATATGGAGTTGAAGCATGTTTTAAACAGGGACGCCTTAAGAATAAATTATATGTATTGTTACTTTAAGATGTTCTGAAGAAACTGTAGTTGACATAAAAGGAAGAACTGAAAAAGCTTACGGAAGAAAATGATAAGTTAGTTCTTACCAATGTCGTTATAGAAAATCTCAATCATGATAATCATTATCTTGAACTTAAGAATAAAAGACATGCTCGTAGTTATCTACTTTAAGAGATAAAGAATGTCCTACGGACTTGGTTTGGCCAACAACGGGGCTTCAGTCATGTACTTATTTAGCTGTTCAAAGGCCTCTTGGCTTTCAGCTATCCACTCAAATCCTTCACCTTCTTTAAAGTCCTGAAGAATGGAAGGCACTTGTCTCCTGATTTGGAGATGAACCTCCCTAGAGCGACTATTCTTCCAGTTAACTTTTGAACGTCCTTTATGGAACATGGTGGATCCATATCGAGGATTGCTTTGATCTTGTCAGGGTTTGCCTCGATACCTCGTTTCAAGACCACATGACCCAAAAATTTCCAGTTCCTACGCAAAAAACACACTTGGCAGGATTCAACATCATCTTGTGGTGTCTTAACACCTCGAATGCCTCTCTGAGGTGATCAATGTGTTCGGCCTTAGCTAGGCTTTTGACGAGCATGTCTTCAACGTAGACCTCCATGTACTTCTTTAGCTGTTCAAAGGCCTCTTGGCTTTCAGCTGTCCACTCAAATCCTTCACCTTCTTTAAAGTCTTGAAGAATGGAAGACACTTGTCTCCTAATTTGGAGATGAACCTCCCTAGAGCGGCTATTCTTCCGTTAACTTTTGAACGTCCTTTATGGAGCGTGGTGGCTTTGATCTTGTCGGGGTTTGCCTCGATACCTCGTTTCGAGACCATGTGACCCAAAAATTTTCCAGATCCTACGCCAGAAGCACACTTGGCATGATTCAACATCATCTTGTAGTGTCTTAACACCCCGAATACCTCTCTGAGGTGATCAATATGGTCGATCTTAGCTATGAGTTCGTGGTCAATCCCTGGCATATCAGCTGCCATCCAAGCGAATACATCGTTGTTTTCTTGTAAGAATCCAATCAATCGGCTCTTCAGGGGTTCGTTCAAAGATGCTCCAATGTAGGTGACCTTATCCAGGTCTAGGGAGATCGGGACCAAGTCTTCAACTGTCTTCCCTTTACGCTCCTTGTTCCCTCAGACATCCATGTGGTCTATTGGGAGGACCTGCCCCCCGGTTTCATCAAGCCTTAGTGCGGCCATGTAACAACTTTGGGCTATCTTCTGATCACCCCTCTCTTTGCCCACACCGTTTCTGGTTGGGAACTTGGGCTTCATGTGAAATATCGAAGGCACAACCTTGAACGCATGTAGTCATGTCCTTCTGAGGATTGCGTTGTAAGTGGATGATGCCTTGACAATCAGAAAAGTTAACATCTGAGTGGCCTCACTTGGCTCTTCCCCAATTGTCATGGGAAGTTGGATCAGTCCCTCAATTTTTGACTCCACTCCATTGAACCCGTAGATGGGCAAGCCTGAAGGGGTCAACTGAGAGTCGTTGTATCCCATCTTACGGAACGCATCGTTGAACAAAATGTTCACCGAGGCTCCATTATCTATAAGGACTCGTTTGACCGGACAATTTTCAATTACCGAGGTGATAACTAGAGGATCGTCTTGGGGGAACTTTACCCCTTCAAGGTCAGAGTCATCGAATCCAAGTGCTACTTCAGTTTTGGCCCATTTCGGAGCTTTCCCAACTATGTTCATCGCTTCTCGTGTATAATCTTTCCGAGAACTCTTGGTTGTCCCAGCCGCTGTTGAGCCTCCGGAGATTATGTTGATCACTGGACCTCGGGGCTGTGGGTTACGATCTCGATCATGATCGTTGTCCCTTCGATCGTTGTTTCTTCTCCGGCCTCAGCCTTTTTCACCCTTGGTGAATCTGCAGTATTTTCCTTTACTTATCAGATACTCAATCTCATCATTGAGTTGCCTATAGTAGTCGGTATCATGACCGAGTTATTTGTGGAACCTACAATATTGGTTCTTATCTCTCTTCCCGGGGTCCCCCCCTTAGTGGCTTCGGCCATCTGAACTCTTTGTCTTTCTCAATTTCCAACAAGATTTGGCTCCTCGGAGCATTCAACCTTGCATACTCAGTGAACCTTGGTCCCTGATTCTTCTTAGGAGCAGTGTCTGAGCTTTTTCCAGTTCGAGGATATTTGTTCTTGGCATCATACTCTTGCTCCGCTTTCCGCTTCTTGTTTCCCGAGTTCTCATTACTCGTCACAACCTTCTTCAAGCTTTCCTCGGTCTTGGTATACTTCCGGGCCCTCTCTTGGAGTTGTAGCATGCTCTCAGGTGCACGCTTGGCCAAGGATATCTTAAAGTGCTCATTCTTAGTTCCTTGCTGCAGGGCTATCATGGCCACTTTATCATCTAGATCTGGGACCTTCAGGGCCTCTTTTGTGAATCGATTCAGGTAGTCTCTCAAGGACTCATTTGCTCCTTGCTCGAGGCTCATAAGAGATGCCGAACTCTTCTCGTGGACTCTTTCACTTATGAACTGCCTTATGAAGGCTTGACTGAGATCTTTAAAAGATCCAATGAATTTGGGGGTAGACAGTTGTACCATCATTGGGCCATGCCCACCAGTGTTTGAGGAAATGCCCTACACTTGATAGAGTCGTTCATGGGCTGTAGCAACAAGTCATTTGAGAACGTCCTTACCTGATTGGTCGGGTCTCCAGTTCCATCATATGCCTTGATTATGGGCATCTTAAACTTCCTTGAGATATGAGAATTCATGATCTCATCAGTGAATGAGGGTCTTGGATCATCGGGATCTCCAAGAGGCATTAAGTCATGGGGATCAGCCCTAGGGGTAACGACCCTTCTTCTTCTTGGTGGATCTTCCAGATCTATGTTGGGAGGCCTGTCCCTTGACCTTCCTGAGGTTGTGTTCCTTGATTGTCGCCTCTCCATATCATGCTTCAGCTTTTGCATCTCGGCCTCATGTGCCTGTATTGTTTTGCGAGGCTGGTCCTTGAGACCTTCGTGATTGAGAGTACCCCATGGGCTCAGTCTCCTTACCAGCACGTCTCCTTCTTGGGGCGACGTCTTCTTCCGAGGATTCAGTTCCATCACCCTCTGTATAAGGACCAGAGTAGTCACGTCATTCAGGGATGGGGGCCAAGTCTCGTATGTAACCGGGCTGTTGTGCATGACCGCTTCCTCTAACGTCAGGGATGTAAGGCATCCCATACGTGGGGTTAAAGATTAGTTCTCGCTGGGAGAACAGTTATGGACATCTGGAATCCAGGTGCCTGAGTCATCAATGGTGTATATACCATCTGAGTTTGGGGATTCGTCCCTTGAGGAACCGGATCTTGAATTGGGGGATTCGTCCGTTGTGGAATCGGATCTTGAATTGGGGGATTCGTCCCTTGTGTTTGAACAGGATCCGTTGTCACCCCGCGAACATCTCCTCCTTGAGAGGCGTAGGTTGAGTATGGTGGAATCTCAATGATGGATGCTACTGTACGAATAGTAGTTGAATCTTCGGATTGGCTTCGTGTTCTTGCCATGGTTGATGTCTTTTTCCCACGGACGGCGCCAAATGTTGTGGAATAAAAACTAGGATTTCGTTTGTATTTAATGTAGGGTTTGTAAGCTTAAACCTTTGATGGCTGCACTCGCGTTCGAGACTACACGATATTCACGAGGTGCCAACGTATCTCTGTATTGTAGAGAATCAAGTCAAGACATAGTTCTGAGGTGGGGGTAAAACCCCTTTATATAGGTGTTCGAACCTAGAGTTGGATAGGGATTCGGAGATTTGGTGGACAAGTCTTCTTCATAAAAGGTAAGTACGAGTCCTTCTTATATGGTAACCATGACTCCTTGAGGCGGTGAATTCCTGATCCTTCCTCGAATAGGCCTGGTTATAGGTTGGACGTCGAGTCCATGTATCCTTGACAGGCCTTCGTTCGTGGATATGAGTGGACCTTGGATATGAATAGTAAATATCCGTGTGTTTGGACCTTGGACGTAATTTTCCCTACATAACTAATATATTAAGAATTTACTTTTACCCGTATCAATACTAAAACTTGAATACGTTGGGTCTTAAATTAAATTAAATTAATTTTTAGTTTTTCAAATATATTACTCCCTCCATTTCAAAATACATGACCATTTTAGGAAAAAAAAATTGTTTCAAATTAGTTGTCCATTTCAACTTTCAATGAAAGTTTATATTTCCAAAACCAACTCTTGTTCACATATCTCAAATTTATATTTCCAAGATCAACTATATGCCACATATTATACTCAATTAATGCAATTAATACAACTTTTTTAATCAAAATTCACATTTATTAATATGTGTGATTTTTTAAAAGTGGACATATATTTTGAAACGGAGGATGTATTTGTCTTAGATTATCAAACATTTCATTAAGTCGTAGTAATATTTTTTACTAGCTCTTACTTTCGTTTCAGTATAACGTTTGTACACGGCACAACAAACATGTCTCATTCTCATAGTCGTATCTTGAAGCAAAAATTTATTAGATTCCTAGCATCAACAGCTTATATTCAAATTAAAAATAGCCTCCTGGACCTGGATGATTCTGTAGAAAATGTATAATGTAAAGGGTGAGATACATTGAGGCGATATATCTAACGTTTGACTTTACAGCTAGAGAAACTAAGGGTGGTCGTGGGGTCATAAGGCTGGTAAGAAGGAATCTTCTCTCAACAAACACTAGGCCTTATAATAGGATACCAGAATCACAGAATATATTAGCATGTAATAAACCCAAAAGTTTTGGCCTTTCCTTTACATGTAAGTATTTGTTGTGGTATTTACAAGAAATCATTTTTATAGTTTATATAAACACTTGTATATAAACAAGGCCGACCCTTTGAGACTAATTACTTCCACTGTTGGGTATTTTAGAGATTCATTGTATTGTATTACACACCCTTTGTTTAGGAATATCCAAGAATCTTCCTTCCTCTTCTTCTTCTTGCTCTGGTATCTCTCTCTCTCTCTCATTTTCATCTCTCTCTTTTTCAAGCTTTTCTTAAGTAGTTTTAGATAGTGTTTCTTTATTATCTCTGTGCAGAACCCCTTTTTATTATATGTATTATTTTCCTGTCATTTCTTTAAAGATTCTCCATTTAAAGGAGCTGGATGGGTTTGACCATATATGGGGAATCTGTATACATCACAATTCATATCTTTTTTAGTATTCATTTTTAATCTGGCACCTCCTGCTTACTTTAAAGTTTGATTCTCTTTGTACTATTCTTAACTCACTACTATTGTTTAACTATTTGTGGATTTGTACTGCAATAGATGATGTATGTGTGTTTAAAGTTGTACTGATTGAAATCTTTTAGATTTTATTCATCCTTCTTCTTTATCAACAAATTCTTATGTTTTTTTGGGGTCTAGATTAATTTATACACTTTCTTGCAATTATCTGGCAAGTTATTACTGAGGATATGTTGGTAATCTGGCAGATTTGCTGTTGAAGTCAAGAAGTTTGGTCCACTTTGGGTTTCTGAACTTATGGGAGATGCTTCTTTTCCTCCAAACAATAACATGTTCTATACTTCTCCTGATCCAATTATGGATTTGGATTTAGATGAACTGCTCTTAGATGGATGTTGGTTGGGGGCAAATGATGGATCTGAATTCTTGAATCAGAGTCCTACTTCAAATACTCCTTTTGACCCTTCATTTCTGTGGAATTCATTGGATAATAACAATGGTGATTTGAACTGGACCTTATCACAGAAGGATAGCCAAGAGGAGAGGCAAAGGTCTTCTTTCTCCCGCAATTTATCTATTAGTCAACCACCTAACCAAATTCAGTGTGTTGGCAATAATATGGTTAGTCCTTCAAACCAAATTGGAACTTATTCTGTTGAAGGTCCTGAATTTGGCAGTAATTGGTGGATTGGACCGAGGCCCAACCAGGGTCGAGCAATGTCTGTCATGGATAGAGTAGTTCGAGCACTCGAGTATTTTAAAAGCTCTACAAGAGATAGAGATGTCCTCCTGCAGATATGGGTGCCCATTGATAGAGGCGGCAGACGTGTTCTGAGTACTTGTGGTCAACCTTTCTCACTCGATAGTAACAGCCCAAGGCTTGCAGGTTACAGAGATATTTCTGTGAAGTATCAGTTTTCTGCGGAGCAGGACTCTAAAGAGGTCGAAGGGATGCCTAGTCGAGTTTTCATGGGTAAGGTGCCTGAGTGGACTCCTGATGTTCGATTTTATAAAAGGGAAGAGTATCAACGAGTTTGTCATGCTCAAGAGTATGATGTCCGTGGAACCCTTGCTGTTCCAATTTTTGAACAAGGTAGTAGCACTTGCTTAGGTGTTATTGAGATTGTTACAACTTCTCAAAAGATCAACTATAAACCAGAACTTGAAAGTGTTTGTGAAGCTCTAAAGGTATGTTTTTTAGCTAGCTGCGATGGCTTCTTTATAGCTTGCAATCATGTCATCAGTCTATGTACATTTTTATATGTTTTGTTTGGGTTAAATACGGTTGATCTGATTCTATATTTTCATAGTCTTACCTGAGTTCTAATGTTTGGTATTTTTGTCTTCTCTAATCTGCACAACCATTTGCTGTCGACTGGCATTACAATGATTAAGCTTGTTTGCTGCGAGTAATAGGAAAACTAAGTTTAATGCATGGAACTTATTTTAAGTTAGCTATGTATAAATGTTCAGCAGTAGCTCTGTTCTGAAGGAAAATGGACTGAGTATGGAACAGAAACAATTGACCCTAATCATCGTAATTATGTTGTGCGCTACTAAATGTAGTGTCGTGCTTTTCTTATCTTGTTACTTTTTGGCAAGTCCAGTGTTCTGTACAAAGTCAGTTTAATCAGTTAAGCTGAGAATACCACTTTACAAGAACTTTACTTTTGTTATTCTCCCTTATAAGAACTGAAGCTTACTCTTATATGAATTTGAAGATCACCATTAATTAATGGCATAGAACGTAAATGATACTTTGAAATGCCTGCTTTATTTCAGTCATGATATGCAGCTGTCTCCTGTGTCAGCTTTCTCTAAAAGTTGACCTCCTATGATTGGAGCTGTTAATCAGCTTCAGGGTAGGTGCAACATTTTGATGCACCAAAACAGTGTTTGCTTTATCTCTTACAATACTTACATGGAAGCTTTTAGAAAAGCTTGCACAGTTGGTAAATAGGCACAAGTCATAAGTGTGTGCGACTAGTTTGTACAATATGCATACTATATACTATACGACGCACAAGCACTAAATTAATTAGAAGTTATATTGCTTATGATTTTCTATAGTAATCCTACTTTTATCCTATAGGCTGTTGATCTTCGGGGTTCTGAAGTGGCTTCCACTCGCACTATCAAGGTAAAAAATATTTTCACAGACTTTTGTTTGGTTTTGGGTAAACAGGTTACATTCCAAATGTATATTTTGGGTGGAGAGCACATAATTAAATGTAACTTGTAATGGATGCCAGATATGCAATGGCTCCTACCAATCTGCACTGCCTGAGATTATGGAGGTTCTAAGATGCACTTGTGAGACGAATAGATTGCCGTTGGCTCAGACATGGATCCCATGTGTCCAACAGGGAAAAGAGGGTTGTCGCCACTCTGATGAGAACATAATAAATTGTGTCTCTACCTTGGATTCTGCTTGCTACATAGCAGATTCCTCCATCAGAGGTTTTCATGAAGCTTGCTCTGAGCACCACTTGTTGAGAGGTCAAGGTGTGGTTGGAAAAGCATTCATGACTAACCAACCATGTTTTTCTCCGGACATAACCTCTTCTAGCAAGACGGAATACCCTCTTTCACACCATGCAAGGATGTTCGGGTTGTGTGCTGCTGTAGCTATACGCCTACGGAGCATATACACTGGCACATCTGACTTTGTTCTGGAGTTCTTTTTACCCGTGAATTGCAGGGATCCAGAGGATCAGAAGAAACTACTCAATGCACTCTCTATCGTTATCCAAAAAGTTTGTCATAGTTTACGGATTATTACAGACACAGAGTTGCACGAAGAAACACTGATGCATGCTGGTAATACAGTGGCCCCTTCAGAAGATAGACTCTGCAAAAAGGATATGGCAGAGGTTGAATATTCAGAAAAATCTTCTCATGAAGTATCATATAGGACTTCTAGTAACATGGAGATGCAGGAGAGTAAACCAAGGGACTTGTTGATGGAAAGTGCCTCAAGTCCAAGCCAGTACCAACAGATTTCTCCCGATGGACATGTTACCTTCAGTCACAATATTTGTGCTTCTGGTCAGGGTAGCTACTCAAGTGTGGGGAAAACAGGAGAAAGAAGACGCGGGAAGACAGATAAAAACATTACACTGGATATGCTCAGGCAATATTTTGCTGGCAGCTTAAAAGATGCTGCAAAGAGTCTTGGTGGTATGTTATGATTAATGTCTCTCTTTACATATTTAAAATGGTTAAAACATTTTGATAAGTTTCTCACACATTTGTTAACATGTATAGTTTTTCTTCCTCTTGTATTTTGCAACTGCAGTTTGTCCTACTACCTTGAAAAGGATATGTAGGCAACACGGTATAACGCGTTGGCCTTCTAGGAAGATCAAGAAGGTTGGTCACTCCCTACAAAAAATCCAAGGGGTGATTGATTCTGTTCAAGGTGCCTCTGGTGGTTTTCAAATTAAATCCTTCTACTCCAACTTCCCCGAACTGGCATCCCCAAATTCGTCGAAAACTAGCCCGCTCACAGCTTCAAAGCCAATAGGTATTAATAGCCAGAATGAGGGTAGCGCTTTAAGCCCCGAAGCTGCTGCATCCAAATCACCGCCCTCTTCCTGCAGCCAGAGTTCGAATTCAAGTCATTGTTACTCCAGTGGGACGCAACCTCAACCTTCCAATCTAAGTGTACTTAATAATGAAGATCTGGTGGGGTATAATCCTGGTGAGGGTGTTATGAAAAGGGCTACAAGCGCGGTGCACTTACATGCCTCCGCTGATGATGTGCCAAGGGTCCTTTCAAGATCCCAAAGCCACAAAAATCTTATTCAACAACCAAAAACTGAATGTCCTCCAAGGTTGCCAAATGACATTGGGGAAACTACTCTAGAAGGGGATAGTACTAGTAGAGTAAAAGTGACCTACGGGGAAGAGAAAATCCGATTCCGCATGTTAAATTCATTAAAATATGATGACTTACTGGGGGAAATCACAAAGCGGTTTTGCATTGAAGATAGAACTGGGTTTCATCTCAAGTACTTGGATGATGATTCCGAGTGGGTATTATTAACATGTGATGACGACCTAGAGGAATGTCGTGAGGTATGCGAGTCGGCTCATAGCCAAACAATTAAGCTCTCGCTGCATCAAAATCCTACGCAACACCTGGGAAGCTCCTTTGGTAGTAGTCATTTGTGATTGTACCTATGCCTCAGTAATTTCATGGAGTTTCATCCCCAACTTTCTGGCTTGGGCTTCATAAATGTCATTTTAGCCTTTCATATTGCTGGAAGTCATTCATCTTGCGTAGGAGCATATCATCAAAAGAGAATCGGAGTTAAAGAATCTAAAATGGTATAAAGATATATCGATGTAAAGGTAGAAGGAAGACATTGCAGGTTGATTCGTGGTCATGAATCCTGGGGGCACAAAGGCTCCAATAAATGCAGTAAGTTTTAGGCAGGGTGGGGTTTCTCTCGGCTAAGTCCAACAAGATGCATGGTTTATGTAAAATGTAAACCAAGAAAACTGAAGGATGCTTTAAATCAGGAAGCGACTGCAACTTCGGTTTCCTGTGAGAACCATACTTATAATAATTAGTACACGAGGAAATTAGATGGACTAGAACTTTTGGCCATGTGAAGAGCAAGGGCCCTTGTTGTCTTGTAATATATAGTTTGGATCATAGACTTTAGAAATAGGAAAGTTAATTTCTTTAAATTTGTTAAATGTTTAATGGGAAGTTTTCTCGGCATTCAGCTGGGTTTATTTGTTGTAATATATATAATTATGTTGTGAAAAATTAAAATATCTTTTTTTTTTTTTTTTCTTATATTGGTTTTTCAGGCATCAATGTTATATGAAGTTAAGAATCCATATACAGACACTTGGCAAACAAAGGGGAACAGCGTTCATAATACCACATGACTTGAGCACACATGTCCATGACATTGTGAAGTTTATGGGTGGTTTTAATCTGTTGTAGTGTGTTAAATACTTGATTCATAGAAGGTCCGTCTTTTGGATTGTGTACCAAACATTTGAGAACAAGTGCTGCTGCTGCTGCTGCTGCCTTAATTCTCTAATTTTGGATCCATAATCCTCTTTAATTTGCCTTTCTTCTCAAGATATGGTGTTGCCCATTCAACTAAATTGTGCTCGTCCCGCAGCCTATTCTTTTCCATTACTCGTCGGCCCGTTAAATATTTCCAGCACTACAACTCCAAAACTGTAAACATCACCCTTTACATACAAATTACCTGAACTATATCTTTCACGAATCTCATGGTAAATATTTATATTATTAGTATTTTAATTTATGCAAGTGTTTACGTACCTGTAGCTATGTATTCAGGGCCTACATATCCATATGTACCAACAACATGGGAATAGCCCTTCCTTGGCCCTGATTTTGCCAAACTAAGATCTGATACCTTTGCATTCAACTCCTGGAAAATATTATTACATGGTTTAGTTATTCAAACAGACAGCCCATGGAGCTTATTTATGACTCAAATTTTAAGCATATCAGTACCTCGTCTAGTAGTGTATTGGCAGTTTTGAAATCACGATGTATGACATTTTTCTCCTTGTGAAGATAAGCGAGGCCTTCAGCTGCTCCTACCAATATTCTAAGTCATGTTTGCCATGAAAGTTGTTCACCATCTGCATTTTATCAATTTTTGAAATCAGTTTGTGTTCCTTAAATTGTTTGAAGCATTTTTCAAAATTTAAAGCAGTCTTTCCTAATAATTGCTTAATTATATGAAGAATGTGCAGGTGTGTCAGTGTTTTCTTTTGGCTAAATAATGTGCGTGTAAGAGCTTACCTCTGGCTCTGAAGAGGTGAGTGTCTAAGCTTCTGTTTTGCAAGTATTCATAGACAAGGAATAACTAGCTGTTGGTCTTCCCAGCAATATCCTAAAAGCTTCACAACATTTGCATGGCTACAGTTTCCTAACAACTTTACTTCCGTCTGCACTTGAAACAGATAATATTATTGCAATGCTTTAAGCTAATGCCTGACTTGGGAATCTGACTTCTAAACCAAATTACAAGTTAGTATGTCCTGGACGCTAGTATTTACTTAGATATGGATCAGATAAGTGGTTGATAACTTTTACAGCATTCTCGGCTCTTGAGTAGCAAAAACAATAGAGTAAAATCATATACAACAAACATAAATATTACTAGCGTTAACTCGTTAAGCTATAATTAATTCAAAAGTTAAAGAAAGAAAAGTTGACAAAAACTCAAAGAATATAGACCTTCCAATCCTTGCTTTGATCGTTATCAAGGTATTTCTTAACCGCAACTGGGATTCGGACACCAAGTTGTTTAGACGGAGCTAGGGTTGTCTCGTCAACCCACCCCTTATAAACCCCTCCATCTCCAAAATCACCCTTCTCATGCAAATTTTCATGATTACTAAAATTCCTTGGGGCGGTCTTTAGTTCATCCAAAGTATACATGTTCAAATTTTGACTCAGGATTTCCTCTATGGGCTCTACTTGTTCTGTATCAATATCCGCTTCTTCTTGATGAGGTGTACTAATAACTGAATTTAAAACTAAAAAATCAGAATCAAGAGACATATATAACCACGTATATCGACTAAAAACATCTCCGACAGGCTCTTTATACGGGCTCTTAATTTCAAAAATAAAAAGGATGACATAAAATAGAGCTCCAACGGTCTCCTAAAGGCTCTTTAAAAAGTTCCTCAAACTTAAGAGCTAGTACAAGGCTCTTAAGAGCATCTCCAACAAACTCTTAACTTGGCTCTTAACTCGAAATTTGAGGAGGATGGTGAAAATTTTTGTTCCAAGAAACTCTCAGTGGCTCTTACAATCACTAAGAGCCTCTTCTCTCTCCTCATTTTTAAGAGTCAAAATCTCACTCATAAGTAATATTATAGTATAATATTTTCATCAAAACACTCAATTTCTCCCTCCACTATCTCTCATATGAGTTCGAGTTACATTAAATAATAAAGAAATTAACAAGGAGTAAATATAGGGAACATTATTGGAGATGAACTTGTATTAAATCTCTAAAAGTCAATATTTTATATTATATACAAAACAGAGATAAGGAGTCTGTTGGAGATTTTCTAACTCTTATTTTATTAATAAAATATTCATTTCCACCAAATCATGTACCATTTTGTCTATTTCTATATTCAAATATGAATAAAATATAAATAGAGAGTGAATAATGAGAGTATTGTTGAAATTGACCCTCTTAAAAATATGTTAACTTACTGAGAATATAATATTTTATATTATATTTAGGATTTTACTAAGAGACCGTTGAAAATTCTCTAACATATATGTTAACAATCAAATTAAAATGACAATTGGAGAAGTGTGAGAAGCTAGCTAAATGTTCAACACGAAGTACATAGTAAAAAAAAATTTAATTAATTTGATTGAATATAAATATAATAAACGAAAGTGTTACCTGAATCAGTGTGATGATAAGTGGCGGTAGAGAAGCTTGGAGTGGGGTTTGGGAGGCAGTTGAATATAAGGTTTTTTTTTTTCTTTTTTTGTATGAATATTATTATATTCTTACTTAAGTCTAGCAGTTGAAATATTTACATACCAATGTGTTGGTACACATTATATCCTTCTATACTATATTATTATAAGCAAGTTTCGTTAGGTTGGTTGGTTAACACCTTCCTAAAAAATAATTAACACTTTTCAAAAGAATTATTAATATTAAAAAATTAAAAATAAA
>PHNY01039429.1:18516-43223 GCA_003724115.2 Anethum foeniculum | reverse complement strand
ATATATATATATATATATATATATATATATATATATATATATATATATATAAACTCATCACCGCCTTTTTCCTTTCAGGCTGAGGTGGCAAGGTTCTCGTAGGCAATAGCAATATGTTGAAGGGAGTTAAATCTTCACCATTTTAGAAGCTATAGTAACCTGGTTTAAGATGTATTCTGATTTCCTTAATCTTGTCAGTAGTGTAGATTGTTTTAGTTGGTAGCTACATTTCTTTATGACATAATGATATGAATTTACTTTATGTTAGTATATTATAATCAGCAACTTGAGAAGTCATTTAACATGAGAATATCTTGCGGAACTCCCAAGAACTCTGGCTGAGCATGGTATGAACATATGTAAAAGGAATACTCACGCTGAACCTCCCTTCCCTCCCTTGCCAAAAAAAACCCCGTTTCGTATATTACCGCGGTTATAGTAGTTTTGAATGTTATGATAATTAGATTTGATGATCCCTTGAACCCCCAAGTCCATACACCGATTGCTTTTTCCCCTTGTTAGTTTTATATTTTTTAGGAGTGGAGATCCTCTATGAGGAATCCAAATATGTATGTTTTAAAGATATTCTCAGAACTATGACTTTTCAGACATTAGCCATTATCTAGCTACTGTATATTGTGAAATAAATACAGAAGAGAAATAGGTAACTACATGATGGAAAATTCATCCTGCAAGCCCTCAAGTTCTCCTTTAAGACTATGCTGCTGGATGATCAGAACAGAAGATGTGACTGAAAAATCCGAAGCGGATAGAATGTCACCGATAGGGCCTAACTCCGGACACTCCTCCCAATCATTCATCCCCTTGGTCAAAACAGAGTTTACCCGACCTCCTCTTCCCACAATGAAAAGTGTGTAGTGTCCTTCCAGTGACCGGAGTGTTGAAAACGTCTGTCCAGAATTCACAAGGTACTTTTCCATATATGAAACATGCCCTCCGGCTACGTGCTTTCCATAAAAATCTGCAAAATATTCGTCGTCGAGTTTCATCTCCTCTTCATGCTCTGGACTGAGCATCCTGGACTTGTTAAGTCTAGTTGATACACTTGTCTCATTGTCAGAATCCAACAGAAACCTTATGACAGTTAGTTTTACACCCGGATGTCGAGCAAATCGTTCAGCAAAAGCTAGTGCTTCACGATCGTCTTTACCACCTATAAAAACTACAGCGGTGTTGATAATTACGCTCGACTTGGATATTCTAGTCGATCCAAATCCTCGGTCAACTAGTATACCTATTGAGCAAGGTGCATTACGAAGAACCTGTTTCAACACTAAACCAGCATCAAATCAATGAGAAGAATAATCAAATAGGTTGGTGAAATGCTGCATCTACCTTGCGATTTATATTTCGAAACCCCTGATTGCCACCATTTAGCCTTCCATCTGCATCTTGTTCTTTGTGAAACGGCAGTATAATCATTGAAATCATCAAGTCCTCGCCAAGAATTATTATATCTTTATGCATATTAATCATGGTTGACAGTGCAAGCATTCGTCGAAGTCCAACCCCTTCACCACCTTCATCTAAATATTCCTCAACCATACGAGTGACACTGTCTCGCATCTCCACCACTTCTGGGTCCGTCACAGTCAGGGTTTCATCGGCTTCATGTACCAATGTTGCTGAGATTTTATGAGTAAGTTCCACCATGTCTGTAAGGTAAACCATGATGCCTGGTTCTGGAGGACCTTGACAAATTTCCATAATGTTAATGGCAGATTGAACATTTTGGGTTCCGTGAACGCAGATAAGAACCTGGAGTTCAGCACTAGGAGGGTGCCATTGCAATGCCATTCTCTGAGTTGGGGATCTTTTCCTCGCTCGCTCAATAATCTTTTCCACTACCGTGGGAGTGTAGATGATGGTTAACAAAGTAACAAACACCATCACAATACTAGTGGAAGTATTTACGAGTTTCATCTGCAATTTTGTTTCCACAAGTTAGAAATAATATTTATCTTGAAAATTTTGATAATGTTTAGTATAGCTTGCCTTTCTTGCAAGTATAGCCAAGTAGACATGGAGCTGGCCCTTGAGACTGAGTAGCAACCCGATTTCAATAGATTCGCGCCAGTGGAACCCTAACATTACCCCAGAAACGCCTGATCCCACTACTTTCCCGAATAATGTTATGAAGAAGAGACATATCAGATTTTTCCAAGTCCGCCAACGTCCAGCTCCGAATTTGGATAGATTAGATTCTATACCCACCCAAAAGAAAAAAATTGGGTAAAAAATGCTGGTAAATAAGTACTTAACATGATTAATCAGCATCTTTGATATCCTCCCATCTTTAGGCATAAACAGTCCTGCTAGAAAAGCACTCAACAAACCACTGTACTTGGCATACAATGGTGCAATACTGGCAATTCCTATAATTGACGCCAATGCAAGTACAAGGTGAGATCCAGTCATAGGTTTGCCTTCTGGATTAGCCTTGTTCACCCATCTCATGATTACTGGTGCAACCAAGGCTGCTAAGAAAATTTCCATCAATAAAGTTATGATCATAGTAACTATCTCATTCACTTTTCGCCTCTTAAAATCTTCTTCAGGATCAAATATGATAAACCCTACTGAAATTGAGAGAATGGACATGGTATCTGACAGCATTGCTGAAGTAAGAACAAATCTTCCTATGTCAGATTTCGCTATCTTGAGATCAGTTAAAAGGCGTGTTAACAGAGGATAGGCTGTGCCGGAGAGAATTAAAGAAAGACCTAGGTAGAAAACTGTGTGGGAAACTACAGGGATATGTAAGAGTGGTGTTCCAAGAAAAGCTATGGTGAATGTAGTCAAGAATCCAGCCATGGCTACTTTCATTTCTCGAACCGGAACTTTGATGAAGACAATAGGGTTTATATCTAGACCAACTACAAACATGAGACAAACCATGCCAGATTCTACTATATAATTCATTTGTTTAAGTACTTCTGAACTTAATTTGTTTCTCACGAATGGTAAATTTGATATCACCAGCCCTACCTGCATATTAACAATATGACAACAACAAATTGTACAAAGTTAATAATTATTTCAAACTGATTTTCATGAACTACATTACTCTTAACACAGGTTGCCCTGTCAATGAGTATATCAATAATAATGTAGCTAAAATTATTAACAAAGGTTGCCCTATCCGACACATATTTATTTATCATGCTTTTGCTTAATACTGATTGAAATCGAAAAATTTTAAAATATTAACCACCAATTAGTTATCATGGACAGTTTTTTCAGCAAAAACTCATCGTTGCAAATCTTGATTCCGGTGACAAACCTCGAACTTTATTATTATCAGATTCCTTCATGAAGAAATCACTTATTTTTATATGATTCATTTGTTTATAGAAATTACACCTTTTTGTGTGAGCTAAATCATACTAAAGTTGTTCATATATGTTACTTCATGTGTAAAAATAGATTCATAGATGTTGAAATATAAAACCAAAATACATGCATAATGCATAAAACACGCGGGCGCACACACATATATGAAAGGAAAAAGGAGGGGGGGACTTACAATGAATTCAGAGACGACACGAGGCTGAGAAAATTTGCGCAAGGAAATGTAAGCGAAATGACAAAAAACCAACAACAAGATGAAGCCAAGCATATGGGTGGCTATGGTTGTTATGTTAAGTCCCATTACTGATGTACATTTAGTTATTATTGGAGGTAACCAATGGGGATTGTGCCAATCCCTACGTTCCTCCATTCTTCTTAATTCTTGCATTTTGTATGTATCTACAACTCCAGATGGTTCACCATTTGCAGGAAAAAGTTTAAAGAGTTGAAATGAAAATAGATATGTATGAGTTATGACAATGGAAATGAATATGATAGATAGTCATGAATAATCCCACAAAAAAAGGAGTATCAAAGCATTGAGAGAAACAAGGACAAGTGCTCTATATTTTATTTTTTAAGGCAAAGATTGGTGTATTAATTATCAACAGATATTTAAGACCATAATAACAATAAAAGGCACAAAACTTGTAGTAATGGGCAACAGAACTGCCATTCCTTTTAACACGAGACCAACAGATCACTGATCATACACTCAAAAATTAAGCTAATGTAGCTAGAACATCTTCCAACTAAGTTGAGAATTTTGTGAGGCTGGTAATTATAACTTGGCAGTCAGTTTCTAGAATCACTTTCTTTGAAACCATATTTTCAAGCTAGCTGAACACCAGAAAGGAAAACATACAGTCCGCGATAACTGCAGTCCACCGACTTCTCCACATTAGCGTTCCTTGCTCCAACCCGCTTGACATTGATTTTTACACTCCAACGGAGGGGCATATATGCCATTTTCTTGGGCTTCTCTTTTGAGTCTTATACTTGATCCCATAAAAATGTAACTGTACAAGCCATGTCTGTAGCGTCAATTATCCCGTCAAGTTAGTCTATGGGACTATCATTATTCTCGATCAGAATGGTGCATAAGAGTCACTTATAACTAGGATAGTTATTTTGATATATGCCCATGAGTATAAATATGTAACTGTTACTTTCACGCTGTACAAGCCATGTCTGTCGTGTCAATTATCCCATCAAGTTAGTCTATGAGATTATCATTATTCTCGACCAGAATGGTGCATAAGAGTGATAGTTATTTTGATATATGCCCATGAGTTTAGTAATTAATAATATGGGGCGGTTAGGATGTTTTTGAAGTGAGATGTTGATAACACATTCACTTGGAGAGACAAGGTAGTATAGTAGGGCTGCACATAATTCCGATCTGGATCGGAAAGTTAGACCGGACCGGGTCTACCAGTCCAAGACCCGGACCGAACATAATCGGTCCGGTCTCCGGTCCTTTAAATTAAAAAAAATCCGGTCTTCGATCCGGTCTGGTCCAAGACCTGGAAAAATCCGGTCCAGACCTGAATTGACCTGAATTCATGTATATAATTAGTTTAACTTTACTTTACGTCTAAAAATGTCATATATTAAAATTAAACAATTACACATATCATTTTTTTTTGTCAAGAAGCACTTTCACGTGAATTAATTGTATCGAGATATAATGCCCGCCGCGAAGGGGATTCTTTCATTCGAGAAAGTCTATTATCTAACCGAAGGGCATGTAAAATATCTCCGGAAATTTAGATAATGAAACAATCATGTTTGAACGTAGAATGAGATAAGAACTTGCAAAACAACAAAAAAACAAAAAATTAACATTTGACGCTAGTTTATAATTATATATATATATATATATATATATATATATATAATTACAAAATAATAGATACCAAACAAAAAGTATGATATAAAGAATTAAAAAGAAAAGTCTAACCAAAGGTTATTCCTTTGGTTAGATACTTGTAATACTATTTTATTCTAATGATATTTCATTAATAAAATTATAAGAATACTAATACTACAATTATCGACGTATAACATTTTGGTATACACCGACGTATAACATTTTGGTATACATCAACAATCATTAATGCACCATTAAATCAGGATTAAAATACAGTAAAATACCTAAATAAAGAATTAATATTTAAGGCACAATTAATCGAAATTAAAGGCCATTAAAGGCTCATAAATCACAATTAATTATGACTAACCAAAAATTGAAAGAGTTTGAATTGTGTTTTATAAAATTCAAAAATAATAACTAACAGAAGAGAAAATTAAGGAATTAAAAATTGTATCTTATCATGATATTACTCTATCACATATCATATTTTGATGATCCAAATTAATAGGTTATAAATTAATATAATAAAACATATCAACATTACACTCTAAATTACTAAATTTCATACTTCACGTAATAAAGGATTAATATTCATACATCAAAAAATTAAATTTTACTTTTTAAATAATAAGATATGTACTTACGTTTAAATTTTTATTGCCGTACGAGTAACAGAACTTTTTTTATGTATATAAATTTGAAAGAAAAATAAAAAGTAAATTATTTAAATTAAAATTTTATATAAATATTAATTAAACCGGTTCATACCGGTCTGATCCCGGTCCGGTCCCAAGACCGGATATAATCGGTCCGGTCCTCGGTCCTTAATTTTGATAAAATCATGTTTTTTGTTCGGTCCAATTTTTAACTTTTGTGCAGCCCTACCAGGTAGGGCATACCTAACAATTTTAGTTCCAATAATCAGAAAATTATGTCATAGGCTAAACTTTAACGTCTCACTTAAAGACAAATTAGCACGTGAATTATAAAAATAAAAACATGTAGTTGCACTAATCAGAAAATGAGGAAAGGAGACAAGGAGGTAAATAACATTCTTTTATATATATAAATATAACTGAAGAAAATAACATCGATAAGAATGACTAAGAACAAGAAACTGAAGACTGATTTTCTAGTAAGGTACCAGCTAATACTAATTAATTCAATTCTGTAAAGATAACAGCTAACCGCTAATTTGTCAGATAAGATCAATATTTATAATTATGAATACCTTAAAAGATATATTAACTTTTTTTTAGTATGCATGTATAAGTTGAGTATGCTAAAAAAAATTTTTACCCAAGTTATAAGTGCGTATATTAGAAATCACCATTTCTATAATATATTGTAAATGCATATATTAAAAATAACCATTACACTTGAAAGTTATTATTTTTGTAAAATAAAAAAAAAATAACTTTTACATCTTTTCACAATAAATTCTGCAATACACTCGATTAAAAACATATATGTTCTTAGGAAAGCACGTCTCCGGAGCCTAGCATGTATAATATCATTAGGCGCAAAAAAACATTATATAAAAGTAATCCCGTAAAATAAATATGTTATTGTAATTTATAAAATATTATATTTCATCCGTCACACTCAATCTGGCCGATATCTTTTTTGTGGTCAAATTGTAAGTCCTCAATTAGGAGGAAGAAATCCTAGCATTTTTCCACAATGTACACTCTCCTCTAGTATGCTTGCCATGTTAAATTTGTACTCAAAGCCCAATTTTATGAGCTCTGTTGAAGTACATCTGCTTCCTCTTTCTCCCATGATACTGCAAATGAGGCCATTGTTAGATGTCAAGAGTAATCTTAATTTTAATTAATACTTTAAAAATACTATAATACATACTCTTCTACAATCTCAAACTTCGAATTCAGGTTATTTTTCTTGAAATGCTCTGTGATTTCCTGGACAGTGGGATCTGCATTTGAACATATAAATCTACCTTTCAAGGAAGGCTTCTCCATGCAGAAAACATGTGCTTCGCAAACATCTTCAATATGAACAAGTGGCACACAGCCAAGAAGCTCTTGCAAATGTTGCAAGGATTTGTAATAGCTACTGAGTGAGTCTCCGAGAAGGGGTGATAATATCACACTCATACTACCAGGTACATAGGAAAGAATTGTGTCTCCTCCTACCAAAGCACAAACTAAGCTGACAACTTTTAGACCAGTTTCAGAATTGGATTCAATTGTGTTGTAGCTTAGAATTTCTTTCTCTGCCAAGGTCTTTGAAATAGTATATGCCTTCAAAAATCAAAACAAAGCCACAAATGGAAGGGTATTAACTAGTCTGCTTATAAGTTGCTTGTAATCTCGAGACATTTATAAGGTTAGACATTGCATAATGCACAAGTTGTTCCCCCCTCTTTGTACTCAAAGATTATCATTCAGCTCACCTTTATGAAGACCCTGTTATCCACCTAAATTTGATATTCAAAACCATCTTCGCGAACTTAAGGCAAAATCGTTCCAAAAAATCATGATTTGTCTATACTTATTTCAGAGTGTTGGTATTTTATTAGTGATTTCCTTGGTGAAATCATAGTTTTCTTGTTTTTCTTTTGTGTTGAAAAACATGATGGTTCTAGATATTACGAAATTGTAAATTTTAGAAGGATGCATGACAAGGTAACAGCGATATTTGAGTAAAAAATTGAGGGGCATCTTATGGCTTGTGCATTTTGCCTTTAAACAGGGAGGTCTAAAATGAACTTGGCATAGCTAGGCGGTAGCTAGTGTGTTAGTAGCAAGTAGGAAACTGAAAAATTGAGGGACAAATACCCGCACATAATCACTGCAGTAGTTAAAAGGAACGTCGTTGAGAGTAGTCCAGCAAGATTCATCCCAAAAAGATTCAAAACCACTCCCATCATCCTTCAATGATGATGAGGCCATCACAGATGCAGTATATATGAGCTTCTTCACAGTTTGTGATCTAAGGCAACAATCAGCTATAATTTTTACTCCAGCAATGGCAGCTTCGCTTGTATCCTTGTACTGTTTTTTGAAAATATATCATCTTTTACTCGAGAATTCTATCACAAATCTGTTTTATTCATATAATTACATAACTAAAAGTTACCAGAGAACTTTCGGCATTATGTTGCAAAGGAGTAGCCACATGCAATACATAGTCACAACCCGCGATTGCAGCTTCAAAATCAGTAGGATTATATATATCAGCTTTGAATAACACTAGGCCAGTGTCCGCATTTGGCAAAGATTTAAGGAGGCCTAGTTTGGATTGGTCATCTGCAAAAAACACGAAAGAGTACTGTAAATACATATTTAGATTTATTGATATGCATAATTGAACAAAAAGGAAGAGAGGAGAGACCTAAGCTTCTTAAAGTTGCATGAACAATATAACCTTTGTGCAATAGTTTCTTAACTAGCCAAGATCCTAGGTATCCTGATCCTCCTGTAACACAAACTCTGGTCTTTTCCATTATAAATTTATCAAAAATGAAAGCAAACTCAAGTGCTCAGCCACCTTACCCCTCATAGCTAATGTAGAGTGCAAAATAATTGTAGGGTTCACATAAATTTGACTTGCTGCAAGAATACAAAATAATTTGAAGTTTTCGGAAAATATTTCATGACAAAATAGTTTGAACTTTTTGGGTAAAAAATGAAGACCAGAAAGGTTGGGTTTTCTTGCACCCAAAAAACTTATCTTTAGCCTATTTCTGCATAAGATGTAGAGCATTAAGAGGTTGGGCTTCTTTCACAACAACATCTGTAGACATGAAAGTGAGTAATTGTCTTTGTTAATATTGGGGTGGTTTTTGTTATTTGCATTATTGCGCCATGTAACTTGGAGTTCTAAAATTGTGTTCTCAGGTTTTGTATTTAGTTCAGACTTGGGAATTTAGAACGGAGACGTTTGTAATTTGCGTGGTACCGCTAGGTCAATTATTGATGTTACGGAGAATTGAAAACCTTGTGCAGGTTAATCATATCAATAATTGAGTTAGAAGCTCATTTGACTATATTTTGATAATATTAACTATTGACCTAGATACATGTTTCTTTAAATTGAGTGGTCTAACCTATATAATTTATATTTATATAAAATAAAATGATTCGACACTTGCGTGATTAACTCATTTCAATATACTAACTTCATTTTTTTTTATAAAGTATTGGTATAAAAAATATTAATCATCGAGATTTGGGTAATTAACTCATTTCGACATACTAACTTTATACTCGTGCACGACAGCATAATTATAATTATTTCTTAATTCATATAGAATTTTATTATCAAATTTAGGATTAGATATTAATATATTACTATCAAAATTATAATTTATTAATCATGTTCCATTATATTCCAAACTTCGTATTTTAAGCACTATCGTCATTGGTAAGATTAGGCTCTAAACTCTACATTCGCGACACAATATAAACTCAAGAATGTTTATCGTCAAATTAGTCGTTTTAACATGAACCACAAAGTATCGTATCAGCAATACTCAAATACCGTAAGTGAGCACATAAATACCAAATACCGTCAGTGAGCACATAAATATCAGCAATTTTTTTTACAAAATAGAGTTATCTCGTGCCTTGCGCGGGTAACGAAGCTAGTTTGTAATATAAGATGGACCAAGTTAAAAATAATATTTCAGAAATACATTAGAGTAAATATGGTCTCTTTTTCGCATTTTGAGAGCAGAAAGTCCAAAATGACGCGCAAAAAAAAAAAAAAAAGAAAAAGGGATGCCTCTCTTTTCTTTTTTAAAAATATAAAAAAGAATTTCGTGTATTTACAGTTGTATGAAGTGGACTAATATTTGATGTACCGGTAACTGTTAACGAAAGAAGCAAATTATTGCGTTTAAGTGCCTAACGTGTGCTAAACTTGCATTGTTATTCAGCAATAATGTAATCCTATGTTACATTTTTCAAAATAACAACACTAAGATGCGTCTATAAGTCATTTTTATGCATGTTAAACATACGTGTCATGTGAAATACAAAAAAACAGTAAACTAATAATTATCACTCATATTCATCGACTTGTTTGATTTTTTGTCGTCCAATTATAACTCCTTCGGTTAAAATGCATACGCTTCTTCTTCGTCCTGTGATACTGGAAATGAAATGGTAAATAGTATTTTTAATTTGTAAATTTTCAAAACTTTATATAAAGATAAAATATTTCTAAAAAGAGAAACACGAAATACTCTGACAGTTGGATAAATCTACATTCTATGGAAGGCTTCGATCTCCATGCAGAAAACATGTGCTTTGCAAACAACTTGGATATGAAAAAGTGGCACACAACCTAGAAGCTCTTGCAAAGTCTACGACAAGGGGTGATAATATCAGACCCATACTGACAACTTGTACACCAGTTTCAGAACCGGAAATCACAGAGGAGGGACTTCTGTTGTAAAAAAGGTGAGGGGCATACTTATGCATTATTTTGCCACAGCTAGCTAGTTATTTTAAATAGCAAGTAGAGAATTGAGAAATCGATGAACAATTCCCGCGAAGAATCAGTACAGTAGTTAGAAGGAATGTCACTGAGAGTAGTCCAACAAGATTCGAATCATTTTTTAGTGATGATGAGGCCACCACAGATCCAGTATTATATGAGATTCTTCACAATTTGTAATCTAAAGGCACCAATCAGCTATTGTTTTGACTCCACCAATTGTAGCTTCACTTGTGTCCTTGTCTTGTTTCAATCTTTTACTTGAAATGTCTATCACAGATCTGGATCTTTTATATGCAACCAAAAAAAGTTACCTGAGAGCTTTCAGTAGTATGTTGCAATGGGGCAGCTATGTGCAATACATAGTCACAATTGCAGCTTCAAAATCAGTAGGATTTTATACGTATCAGCTTTGAATAAAACTAGTCCAGTTTCTACATTCGGCAGAGATTTTAACAAGGCCTAGTTTGGATTTCTCATCTGCAAAAACCCGAAAGACTACAGTAAATGCATATTTAGATAATTGATGTGCATACCTGAAACAAAAAGAATAGAGAAAAGACCTAAGCTTCTTAATCTTGCACAAACAATATAAACTTTGTGCTGCTATGGCTAACTTTTACATATAATTGCCATCTACAGAAAATACTTCCAAGAGAGGTAAAAACAATGAATTCTTTTTCTTGATAAGTGCTGAAACATAAATCACGAAGCATTTAGTTTCAACAGAGTAAAAAAGTGGCTTAAATTTGTTGGCTGTCACTCATGGGAAGAAAGAAGGAAAGGAAATGAACATATTTGGCATACAGTTAACTTAATTCAGAAATAAGGGATAAGGAATTTGCAGGTTAATTTTGCTACACAATCTTTCCCTACCAACAACAGTGTAATAAATAGTATTAACAATGTATACAAGGAAAACTACAAGAATTTCGTTGTAGATATAACATCATATGGATAATTTTCATTCAAAAAGCTCAAGTTATTGGATCTCATTATGCGGTAATGGTCTCTATAACATATGCAGAGTTCAAACCCAGTGAAGGATTGGTTTTTCATATCTACAAAAGCCCTACCCATTTTTCATCTTCAAATTATTTTGTCTACTTCAAAAAGTCAAGTTTCTACCCATTTATGTGATTAAAGTTAAATTTACAATGGAAAAGACTAAAGTTTACATTATAGGAGGGTCAGGATATCCAGGATCTTGACTAGCTGTGTTGAATGGGATCTGATTATTTTCAGTAACTCATGTATCTCTTGATCGTCATGCATTTGATTTCGTAAATGATAAGGTGTTCCATTATGCGTTTGAAATGGTATTGACAAGGCACCGATATTAAAAAATAATAATAATAATAATAAAAATAATTAGGTTACAAAGAAATCATGGATGGTTTTTTCTTGCCTTCTACAAGTAATATGAACAATTTATTATCCTATGTGTGCTTACTCTCTCCGTCATGATTGCAAGAACTTATCCTTCCAAGGGCAGCTGCCGTACGATCATTGCTGGAAGCGAAATCTGGAAATAAGCTGGGAAAATGTAGCTAGATTAAAATAAAAGTATACATGTAACTGTTCCATCTTTAATCTTTCTTATATTGATTAAAATACTTTGGTTCCAGTTTAGCAAGACCTCTGAAAAGATGGTTGAATACAAATACATCATATAAACAAATGGTGATATTTCAACAACTGATAGTTCTTAATTCTGATAATAGCAGATTTCAACAACTGATAGTTCTGAATTCTGTGATACAGCCAAGGACTCTGAAATTTCAACTTTTAGTTTTTGACCAACAAATCTCCGAGAAAGAGAACATATAGTAATCAAAATCCTACACTAATCTTCATCTTCACTGAATTCAGAAGCATCAAAGGGCTCTTCTTCAGTAGCATCCTCTTCATCCTCACTGTCACTCAGAACATACGTTGTCTTTGTGCGATTCGCCCTCTGTGGTCTAGTCACTCGAATCATCGTTTCACTAGAGCCTCCACCGCCACTAGTATCAAAGCTAGAACCTGGTGAAACACTATCATCTTTTGACTCCTTAGCAGCAACCCTTCCCAACAGAGAACTACTCTTTTTGTTAAATGGAGATGCCCTCATTTTCCTCACTTTCTTCTCAGGCGATACCCCAGCACTTTCAGCAGGCTTCAGAACATCTGTGATCAGCTTCTGGCTAACCAGTTGAGACTGCTTACTAGATGCAGCTGGCCCTCTCTTCTTAGTTGCTGCTGGTGCCGCAGGTGGTTTAGCTGCCTTGGCATTTCCTGCTGCTGGCTTTCTTCCACCTTTCTTTCCTTTCACAACTTGAACTTCAAACTCATCGTCATCACTGATATCCTCAAACTCAAAGTCTTGATCTTCATCTCCTGATATATCCAGTGAAGTCTTCTTCCCAGCAACATTCTTCCAGCTTGGTGGTTTCTTCGTGGCTTGTTTTTGGGGCACTTCAACTTCCATTACTGTGAAAAGAAAAATACACAAACTTACAAAGAATATACAAGCTTACAAGATCATGCTTAATCACCACTTCTTCCAATATAATATCATAACTCAATGAATATCAAAAATAGAGTATCACCCTGACCTTCCGAATTATCAGGCGAAGAATTAATATTGTAGGCAGCAATCCTGTCACTAAGACTAGGTATATCAGGTATTTCATCATCTTCATCTTGTAAAATGGAAGTCGATTTTCCCTGCTAAGTAAAAGTACATTAGGTATGATAAAAATGCATGCATACAAAGAAATTGCAAACTGTGATATTAGCTCTCATTCCAACCTTTTTAGCAGGAGCTTTCTTTGGTCCAGCTTTGACTTTGGGATTCACTACTTCATGAACTTTGTCTAGAGAGAAAGCATAGCAAGTCAACAATAACATATGATTCACAAGAACATCTCCAGTAAATATTCAATTTAAGGCATTACAGTGTTTTTACCTGTTTCCATCGCAGAAGCAGATGCTGTGTCCATTGGTTTAGCAACTGTTTCTGTATTTTTGGCACTTTTGGTAGTCTGCCGAGGTTTCTTTGGTGCTTTCTTTGAAGGTTTGGGATTACCCGGATGCATCCTATCCTCATAAGCTGATATTCGGGCTGCTTCGTCAACAGCATCTCTCTGATCTTGTTCCTATAAATGCCAATAGATTAAGCAGGAGAAGGCAAACAAAGAAAACAACGAAGAATAGCAGATAGAGTTGATCATACATCAAGTTCTCTATCAAGAGCATCCAAATCCTTTTTCCAAAGAGACATTGGAGTTGCCTTTCTCAATTCATCAACTTCTCCATTGAGTTGTTCTCTATCTTTAAGTAGCTTCTGAACTCTCTCAATAGTCAAGTTCCCAATTTCCATTTGCAGCAAGTAGTCATAGTCACCAACTTTAGCATCTTTTGCACCACCACTTCCTTCAGAATTTTCTTCAGTTTCCACAGCATCAGTTGCCCCAGCAACAACTTCTTCTACCTTGGTCTTCTTTGGAAAAGGTGTAAAACCTTTATCCTTCAACTCAAGACATAGATCTGCTTTCTTCCTATTGCTCACCTTGATTTTCCCTTCCACGACCCCTAGAATAAACCTGACCCTGTTATCAAGTTTTAGCAAGTCCAGTTCTAGATTTTGCAGAAGAATTTTCTGCACGAAAAATAACACCGTAGTTAGTGGCCATTTTGTGCAATGAATGAATGAAAGGTTACCACATAGTAACTTTAATTATTTATTTGACTTGCCTGCCGTTTCTTGTAAAGGTCAAGCCGCACATGGTAAAAATCTTCTAGAACTGCCACACAACAATAACTTTCTTAAATTGAGTCTTAAAATTTTTCGTGGCAGTGACTTAAATTTCTTACAACAGAAGTGCTTACTTTGTTCAGGGTTGTCGTATTTCTTGATTACACCCTTTGGGTCAAAGAGGTGCATGTTACTGGTGCTTATTGTAGTTGTTAGCTTAAATTTCTTTAGCAACCCTTCTTGCTTGGCAAGGCGCATGTTATCCTCAGACATCTCTACATCGAAATGTACAGTGCAGTCATCGCTCTGGTTGCTGTAATTCTGTAAAAAGTGGGTTGCAAGTATAAGGCTTCCAACAGATCTTGTAAGATAATAAAGCTAAACACGCTAAAGTTAACTATACCTTGATTAATGGTTCCTTTATTTTATCATTTACAGTCATGCTTGATTCCAAAAATTCCTTGTAATCTTGAGTCCATCTCCGAACAGGCAACTCCGTGATTCGAACATTAGTATCATTTATTTCTTCTATAATTCCGGAGACAGTGTAGCTTGCTCCAGCTTCCTTTGTGGCAGTTTTCTCAATAGTTCCCCTAAACCCTTTGTACCATGGATCCATAGGCTGCATAGGCTCCCCATTTAGCAACCGTCTTATATTAGCAACAATGTCTCTTGGATTATAGTTTGGCACATACGTGCTCCAACCTGTTCCTATTCCTTCACTTCCATTTACAAGAACCATTGGTACAACAGGTACATACCTTGACCACAAAAAGAAACTCAAATTAAAATATGGAAGTTTGATGTAAAAAATTCTTTTAATTGCTAAAGAAGTAAGAAAAATATGGAAGTTTGATGTAAAAAATTCTTTTAATTGCTAAAGAAGTAAGAACTAACCAAGTGGGTTCTATCTTTTGCCCATCTTCATACAAGTATTCAAGGAGAATGTCATCATCCTTAGGAAACATGTATCTGGTGATTGGAGAAAGCTCAGTGTAAATGTATCTAGGACTTGCATGGTCTTTGCCTCCCTGTAAATTAAGAAGTTACTAACATGCTACAAGTATATGATGTTATGCTTTAATTAAATAAAACTTCAGAATTATCTTACCTGGTTTCGGGTACCAAACTGCCCTCTCGGTTGAAGAAGGTTTATGTTATTGCTACCTACAAAATCCTGAGCCATACCAACAATTGTACTTGCAAGACTCTGCTCGCCATGATGGTAGGCTGAGTGCTCCGACACATACCCTGAGAATTGTGCAACTTTGGCTTGCTTGGTAAAGTTCCTCTTGAAAGAACAAAATAGAATTTTCCTTTGTCCTGGTTTCAGGCCATCAACCATAGATGGAATGGACCTTTGGAGATCAGCCATTGAAAACAGTATAAGCTCCTTGTTGACAAAGTCACTATACTTGATAAGCTTCTCTTTTTGATCTAGGAAAGTACCAGGCTGGAACAAGAGAAGAAGGTTATTTACTGATCATCATAAAAATCAAAAAATCACTTGAAGAACTGTAGAACTGACCTCAAACTGTCTTAACCAGTTCTTTCTTGCCTCAATCTTTTTCTTACTAAAGGCAAGCTCTATTGCATCACCATCATCTTCACCAGCCCATTTAAATTCTTTCTTGTGTGTTCCAAGGTCCTTAAAGTATTCCTTAGCTTCCGCCGAATCACTAGTTCCCAGCCCCTGGTACAATAGCAATATATCATCAACGAAGCCATCAATTGCCATTTTAACATTCTAATTATTAGAAACAAACCTTGTAGTATTTTATTGTCCAGCCACGTAGAGCATTCCCCAAACTTTCCTTCCAATTTTCATACTCAGGGATAGTATAGAATGATAAGACTCTACCATTTTTTTCATTTTTGGTAGCCTGTACAAGTGTAATTAGAGAAACTTATTCATAGTTATGCAAAACTAAAGATAGAGAAATGCGTTCACAACTTCAGCAATTAATATGTAGAACAGCTGATTTATCCAGTTTCAATGTAAGATGCAAACCTTCACAATTGGGGTGATAAATTCTATCATGAAAGATGGAACTTTTAGCAATGATGGCCAGAATGAATGGATGAAGTTGATCAAGAGCCCTTTGATGTGGGAACCATCATGATCCTGCCCCCCACACACACACACAAAATTACAAATTAGTTGATAAACAAACTTCAGCATTGCCATATTCTCATTCATCATTATGAAACAATTAATAAACACACTTCTCAGTGATCAGTTATATCTTCCAATGGTGTCTACCTGATCTGTCATGATCATTAGATGACCATATCTCAGTGACTTGACATTGTCATATGCTTTCCCGTGCTGGAGTCCAAGTATTTTCTTAATATTCTGAATTTCGGCATTCTCCATTATCTGTTTATGGGTTGCTTCTCTCACATTGAGCAGCTTACCTCTTAAAGGAAAAACACCATAAGCATCTCGACCCACAACAGAAAGACCAGCCATCTATGTATAAAGTCAATCGTCAGAGTTTATACATGTAAAAATACCGAGAGTCACAAGTTCAGTTAAGAAGGATGGAACTTACTGCAAGACTCTTAGCTGAATCTCCTTCCGTCAAAATTAAGGTGCAGTTATGAGATCTGCTCCCCCCGGCATCGTTAGCATCCTCTAGTTTAGGAATGCCAGTGACTCGATTCTTTTTAGAACCATCAGTTTTCTGCAGTTCTTTGCTCTGCTTGAATTCTGCCCATCGCAGCAGAGTTTCTACAACTCCAGATTTCGCCACTGCAGTATACATGATATCAGTAATAAGAACTTAATCTCTAGTATCATAGTTTCTTTGCTTTAGAAATTAGAATATATGGTACAGTAGACAAACCTTTCTTCAAGAACTCTTCAGAAAGCTCACATTTAGAACCAAAACTGCTTTGCCGAATTGTTAACGTCTCCTTAGTTTGGGAATCAAAAGCAGGATTATCAATTAGAGCATTAACGAAAACCCATAGATGGCTCTTCACAGCATGAGCTTTGAGGTTCACAGTCTTCTTTTTCTTATTTACAGCAGTTATGATGTAATTTGTTATCTGATTCGTAACATAATCGACATGAGTGCCACCCTTGATGGTTGCAATCCCATTCACAAAACTGACCTGGTATAACAGCGGATAAATAGACAAGTAAGAGTATATCAGATAGGTGCTTGTTTTGATGCCAATTCACTAATTTGTGCCTATTACCTGTTGAAACTGTCCTTCACTCTGGCTGACACAAATCTCCCACCTATCATTTACTTTTTCAACAAATCTGCATATTATACGATCACATCAGCAATCTAATCTGCATCTACATCAATAACAAAGGATTTTTAAAGAAACTAACCTTGGAAGGGGAGCCTCTTTATTCTCGTTAGCTGTTTTTAGATACAGATCAATATAATCAGTGAACGACTTTACTGGAACTCGTTCACCATTTAATTCCACCTTCACAGACCTGCCAAGACATCCAGCTATATCTACCACCCGCTTCTTCATCAGTGCAACAACATCATCTTCCAAATGAGTCATATTGAATTTTGCTAAATCAGGTTTAAATGAAACCTTGGTCCAATTATCAGACTGCTTGCACTTTGTTATACTGGGTTCAGATTTTGTTCCCATATTGTTTGAGAAAACCTATATATTTCCATTCACCAGATTAAAATAAGAAATTATAATAAATCCAGAAAAACCATCATAACATCAATGAACACCTCTGGTAAAAACAGCTACATCTAGGAGCTTAATGAATAAATATACATAATCCAATGGGATATGCTACTGCACATAAAACAGTACACCTCAAAACATTGCATCTATCAAATAACCATAACCATATCCTCATACTCATAATATTAATATCGTTTTCTCAACATAGACATACTAACAATATGTTCAGAAGTAGTAATTGTGCAATGAAGAGTAACAATACACAAACATAGAGTACTGCTACTGTTCTAAAGCAATAGGCCCTAATAATACTCCATGTATTCAGATTTACTAATACACACGCAACCACATAGTAACACACACACAAAACCCCAATTACTCAACATTTTTAAAAATAAATTCATACAAAAACCCTAATTAAACAAAACATACATCCACAGAATAATTAATAAATACAAAAGCCCTAATCAAACAAAACATACATCCACGTAATAATTATTAAATACAAAAGCCCTAATTATTGTACCTGCTTATACTTCTTCAATCTCTTCCCATCCGCTGTCTCAATAACGAACTCCGTTGAGAAAATATTGGCAAGCTTAGCACCGTAACCATTCCGTCCACCAGTAGTCTTTTTCTGTTCATCATCATAGTTACTACTGGTCAACAAATGCCCAAAAATCAATTCAGGCACATACACACCTTCCTCCTTATGAATCTCCACAGGAACACCGTCTCCGTTGTTGTAAACGCTAATCAAATTAGCCTCGACATCGATAATAACTTTCACACTGTCCATCTTGGGATCTCTCTGTTTGTTGTCAGCAGCGTTAACGAGAATCTCATCGAAGATCTTGTAAAGGCCAGGAACGAAGGAGATGGTCCTATTAATCATTTCGTTGTTCTCGTAAACCCATAGCGAGGCTGAGTGCTTTTCGATTGAGCCAATGTAGGTATCAGGACGGAGGAGGATGTGTTCAAGTTGTGTTTTTTTCTGGTAGGTTTCTTCAATTGTTTTCGAGATGTTTGCGTTGTTGCTGGTTTGGAGAGGGCGATTCGCCATCGCGATTCGACACCGAGAATGTGTCTTTTGTGTGTGTGGGTGTTGAGAGAGAAAAGGGGAAATGTGAGACAGGGTGAGATGGGATGTGGTTTTATAAAGTTGAAAGGGGGCTTTGGTTTAATGTTTGAATCATTTCAAATTTCAAATTTTGGGGATGGGCGGGATTTTAGACGTTAGGTTTGGGCCTTGGATTTTGTTACCATTGGGTTATTCAGGCTGGGCCTGTTTCATTTTTGTATATACTCGAGAAAAATTTTCAATTCTCGGGCCAAGGGCCAGTGTACTTGTGTTTGTGTATACTAGAAACTAGGTTTGTCTGGTTATTTTATATTTATTTTTGTCAATGATAATATTTAAATTTATTAAAAGATATTTTAAATATATAGAATAATAATATAGATCAAATTTTTATTAATATTATTTAAATGATAAGGGTAGTTTTATAGAAAAAATAGTTGAGAAATGGGGAATAGAGAATATTAATGGGAATATAGAGAATATTTAATGAGGTTGTTGTAAAATGATGTGGGAGTTAAACATATGAATATGCAGGGGCGGACCCAGAATCCCAACTCCACCTGGGCTAATTTTTTTTTTTCACAAGCTTAATACTAACTACTGACTATTATAGAAATAGTCAAATAGTCAAAATAAACTCCTTGATTTTGGATGAAAACAAAACATGAGTAATGAGTAATAAGCAAAATGTGATATAATTTGTAACTAATTCATATTATTCAATTATATATTTTAAAATTTTTAAATCAAATTTATGAGAACAGTTAAATTTAGTATTAAAATCATTGTAAGCTAAGTTCGAACCTGCCAACATCAAATATTAATTAGCTATGATCTAATATTCGAAAGGAAAATTACATTTCAGCCACATATTAATACATAATTAAATATTAAATACATTCAAAATCAGATATAATTTCATGATAATTAATCTTTGATTTATTATTCTTCGTCTAAATTTAAATTTATTAAATAAATTGCACGGAATAAAATAATGAATGATTATATATATTTAAATTTCAAAAATAAGACACAGAACTATATTTTATATGCACATTAAAATGCGTGTCAGATACACAAAATTATATTTTATATGCACCTTAAAATGCGTACCAAAAACTCTCTCCGAAATGATAACAAATGAGTGTGATACTTCAAATTAATTATCTACATAGAATATTTTTGTAATAAAAAATATTACTCCTCCGTCCCAACCATTTTTTTTACAATTTCCTTTTTGGGATGTCCCATCCAATTCTTTACATTTCAAAACTTACCCAAAATAGTTAATGGGTCCCACCACTTTCTCACCTTTTTTTTTCCTTTTCACACTACTTTTTACTCCACTATCTCCCTTTTATACATTAAAAATTAATGGGTCCCACCACTTCACCCAATTTTCTTTCTCTTTTCTACTACTTTATACATATTTCTTAACCTCCGTGCCCAAATCATATGTAAACAAATGGCTGGGACAGAGGGAGTATACAATTACTCACAGCTTTACAATTTATTATAACACAATTTTACAAAGATATATTAATAATGAATACACAATTTTAAAAAGATATGTTAATAATTAATTCACATAGCAGCACTAGCTGCAGTAAACGAGATTAGGTGCGTGGGCAGAGAGTTTTTTCAAACCGTTTATTCAATCTGCTATCAGTGAGTAGTGGTCAATCTGCTATCAGTGCGAGTGGGCTGACTTAATTAGGATTATACTCCAAGCATTTACTTTCTAGTTGGACTGGGCTGTAGTGTATTTTAACAGAGCTATGATTTGTCATCTACCTGGGCTAAATTAACTAGTGACTTGAACATTATATGGACTGGAAAAAATAGACCTGGGCTGGAGCCAACCCTAGCCCAGCCCATGGTACGCCCCTGTGAATATGAATAGAGTATATATAATAAAATGTAAATATGACACGTGTCCATTTTAAATGAGAGTTTGACATGTGTCCATAGAGAGTACCATGTGACAATTTTGTACTCTGTTTTAGCATAAGTAGAGATAAGAAAGAGTGTGATTGCCTCTTGGTTAGGGATAGGCATTTCATCCGTCCCACCCGACCTCGACCTAATCCTAGCTCTGAACGGGGCGGGGATTTGAGAATTTTTTCGGTTCAGAGCGGAGAGCGGGGAAATTTTTATAAAAAATTCGAGGATCGGGGTAGGACGGGGAATAGTGTCTCACTGCCCCGAAATTTCCTGTTTCCTATTTCCCGCCCCACTTCCCGTTCTCCATTCCCTACATATATTAAAAATATTATATTTATATATTAATATATCAAATAAATTATAAAAAATATGTATGGTTGGTATATATATTTATCAGTTAGAATTTTTTATTCATTTTATGAATTAAAAATATTCATTTTTGAATACATGTACTTTTATTTTATCTTTTATTCAAATTACCAATAAATATTAGTTCAAAATAACGTTTAAAATATATGTATTATACAATATAATTTATTAAATTGATTTTCTTGAAAAATGTTTTATATAATATTAACTTTAAAAAAAAAATAATTCCTCCATTACCCGCGGGGATCCCAGTTCGCCTTTCAGGTGGGGATCGGGGAGGAAAAAGATCAATGTTATGGGATCAGGTTGGGTACGGGGACCGGTTCTGGGTTCAAGGATCAGGGACGGGGATAGCACTCCCCGACCCCGTAGTGACCCGATGACCATCCTTATTCTTGGTGTAGTACATTTTTCAGTTAAACAAGTACTATTTATTTTTCGTAATGGAATATCTAGTAAGATTCAGGGTTATAATTATCAAAAATATATATTTTATTTCGAATGAGCGTTACATGAATTCTATTTGAATTAATTTTCCTATATTTTGTGTGTTTTGTATTAAATTGAATTTTTACATAATATTAATGTTTTATTATAAATATAAGAACTACTCGATTGGAAGGATAATCTTGTATTATTTGATTTGGGGCTAGATTTTCATTAAAATTCGTATTATTCGGATTACAGGCGCAAGTTACAATATCTGAGACAATATTAGAAAAACCAATTCGTTTTAGGAAAATCAACAGATTTTGAAAATCACAAGAAATTATGTTCAATTCTATCATGGGTCCACCATAAAAATCGACTTATATTAGCCCAAAAAAGAGGTGGAAGCCCGATTTCAAAAATTACATACAGAATCTGATCCAGCTTGAAAAAAATTCTTCTAATTTTATTCAAAAATTTAAAAGGCATGTTTACTTTAAGAAAAGTTATTTATTTTTCCTTTTCCAAATTTTTTAATTTTTTTTGAATTTTCTTTTTCTTAAAAAATTATAGAAAATATGTTCTAAGTGACCTCCATTTTTAGAAACAAGAAAAATGGAAAACATGTTCAAATCATGTCAATTTTCTAATTTTATAAACCTAAATAAATAAACATCCTTATGTGATATTCTAAAATTTTGTAAATTTTTATTTACCGATTTTCAATTTAGAAAAATAAAAATATGTTTAAGAATCATTCAATTTTATTAAAAAGATTAAATAAATATATATATATATATATATATATATATATATATATTTATAAATTAGTTAAGTTGAATTAAATGGACTGTATGTCTTCTCCATGTGACATGGTGAGTATCGTCAATATTGATGTTCTTTGTTTATTACAGTTAGGCATCTCTGCTTCTAGTAATATGGCGGTGAGAGATGATGTTCAGTCTTTGAAGGAGAAATATGTTAATATGATTTTAGATGAAGAGGATGTGGAGGAATTATTTATGAGAAATGTGGGGAGGAATCGCCAAATATTGATGTTAGATGGTGTTGGGGGGAGTTTTTGACGAAAAGATCAATTGATTTTGAGGCGATGAAGCATCAAATGGCTTCGTTGTGGAGACCAGGGAGGGTGTGTACGTTAAGGATACGAGTGAGAATTCGTACTTGTTTCAGTTTTACCATGAAGTTGATGTGCAGAGAATCGTAGAGAGCAGTCCTTGGACTTTTGAAAAAGTCCCGTTGATTCTTGAACGTCCTAAGAAAGGTGAAAACCTAAGGATGATAAAGTTGAAGAGTCTAGATATGTGGGTGCAACTTCATAATATGTCAACGGGATTCATGTCAGAAGGGGTAGTGAAAGAGGTTAGTATACGAAACAATGCCATTATTTTTCATTGATTCAATCTTAACCTCATCAGAATCGTCTTCGTTGTACACTAAGCTGACTTTATAATCAAAGACCTTTTCGGTATATGGTTGGTTTGAGGCCGAAGGAAATTCCATGGCATAACGAAAGGAGATATGGAGAGGGCTCCTTTAAAAACATCAATACCAACGTCCTCGCCCTCATCTACATCATCTTCAACGTCGCCCTTATATACTTCATCTTCGACGTCGCCCTCATCAAACTCGCCCTTAATATGACTTCTTTGATATATGTTATTTTGTATATGTTGGGGTCAATACTCTCAAGTAACTAGGCAGATGGGGGGGGTGAATGACTAGTTAGATATTTTCAAAAACTTATACTTACGTTTTGTTTTTGAAACTCTAACTCGAGAAGGATAAGTAAATATTGCATGTGACAAAGCTTGAAACATAAAAGGCACGACACACAATATTTAATCAATTCACTTTATTTAAGATATAAAGAAATTGTTGCTACAGTCCCAAGAGAAACGATGGTGTTTTTCTTGGCTACTTCTTAAGAACAAGTTCTTGAGTTTGGCTCGGAGAGAGAGAAAATATATTACATTTTGAATCCTCAATCTCCTATACACCAAAGACTTGGAATGAGCACATTATAAATAATACAATTAAAAAACGTAGTGCCACTCCATTCAAGAGCTGGAGATCCCGTACTGTGCATGAGACACAATGTCGTTCTTTTTGCAGGACCGCCATGATCACATCCATGTACAATGTGCGCCAGTGATCTGTTTCTTCTTTTCTGGAAATTGTACCTTCTTTTGTCTTGTTATGAACCAACTGAGTGAGGATATCGCAAACTCTGAGTTGTTTTGTTATCCTTCTTATCGACATAGTGTAAGTATGATGTATGGATATCGTAGAACATGTGACTTCTCGATATAGCACTTCACGGTATTTGACATTGACTTCACGATAATGTGACTTTGCTATATGAGACTTCACGGTATAGCTTTACTTGACTTGACGATATTGATGACTTCACGATATCCTTCACTTCACGATATAGCCTTGTTAGTTCATGGAATAGTTCTTCTAGACTTCAAGATATATGACTTAGAGATATTTTTGCACTTTATTATTCTTCAATAGTGTAAAGCATAATGTAACGTAATATTTAACAGAGGTAATATAACTCAACTAGGATAGGAAACAGGCAAATAATATTAAACTAATGAAGCACAGGAATCAAGAAGATCAATTACAGGGCAAATACAAAGAATCAAAACATGCAAGTAAAGCTTGAAGTCTGTTACAAAATCACGGAAAGAAGTTCATTAATATGTTCAAGCCTCTGTGAAGAACAA
>PHNY01039416.1:10922-28168 GCA_003724115.2 Anethum foeniculum | reverse complement strand
TAGTACACATCCGATCCTTGAGTTCAAGCATTCGTGTGGATACCGATAGAGCGTAGATCGCGAGAGCGGGATGCGTGGTGATTGAACAAGCTTTGGATCTTCGTTGTTCTTCCATTAATGAACAGTTAAAGCTTCTTGAGGTAAACAATCTGAATTACGAATTAAATATCTATTTTTTGCATGGATCCTGCGTTTGGGTTTCGTTAATTCAGTTTTTTATGATTTTAATTTACGATTTCGTCTGTCTTTGATGCCTCGAAACCCAACGCTTTGATATTTATCCCCATTAGCATCCACCAAAACACTATTATATGTAATTCTTCTAACAACTATAGTTCTTTCTTTGATTTTAGTATTTATATTCTTCTACATCACGTGAATTCAAAAATTGTAGTTTGAGTTGTTTTGTTAATTTAATTTATCATTCCTCGAAATTTTAATATTTTAACCAGTGATATAGTTGTAGGTGAACCTTTTACTTTTTTGTATGAATCTTCTTAGCATCCCTCCGTTAATTTTAATTTTTATCTTTATCATGTATTACATGAAGATGTGAGTTGTACTCAACTTAACCATTGATAATAATCTATTAACAACTAGGAATCTTTTATTTTTATAATAGTGATTTTAAAATTCTTTTCTATGTACTTAATGTTTTAAATTGTAAATTTGGAAAATATAGAGTATATAGAAAAGAATGTCAAAATATACAGTATATATAAAAGAATATTGATTTGACTAAAAAGGAAAATTGAAATGTTAATAGATGTTTCCTTACTTAAGTTTGATGATGAATTCAATATTTTTTTATGTATATTTTATCTTTTCTTTATAATAAGTTAAAGATTTTTTGTTGACAATTTTGAATCTTTTTTATTTTGCTACCTAACTTGAAATCTTAAATTCAAATGTTTGAATATAATTTATGATAAAATATGAGGAGTTTCACGTATAAGATTGTAAGAACGTTTCTCAAATATATTGTTCATTTGATCAAGATTTGTGTTGTCTCATTTTTAAGGTATCCAAAATGGTTTCAGTTTTAAATTTTGACCATGATCTTTCATTTCTATAGGCTATTCTTATTTACTCATTTTTTGTCAAATTTTGGTAATCTTTCATTTTGTGAGGTCTTCTTATTTACTCCCATTTTTTATCGTCAAAACTTTTATTTTATATTGTTTTGGATCTTAAAAGGTGAAGATTTTCAATTTGAAGAAAATGGAGCACACATTACATTCGAATGATAAGAAGAGAAATGCTGCAGAGATGTAAGTTATATTTATGTGTATTATTATCAATTTTTTCATTATGACTTTGACTCATGTTTTTTAATCATGTGCTTGAATTTATTTAATTTCAAAAATTTAGGTTGCAACTGTGTATTTACGATTACTTGATGAAACAAGGACATCTTGAATCTGCAACATTATTTGCTGAAAAGGCAAATATTGAAAAAATAGAATGTAAGTACAAAATATCCCGTTTTATATTCAACTATATCTTGCCTTTTTCTTTTTTAATGGTATTCCTGCCTATTATTAATTAGGCTTATATGGCTTACAAATGAATATTTGTGGTAACAAATCTTTGTTTGAGCGAGAATCGAACCTGGAGAACAAGAGATAAATCCTTAAGTTATCTTATCGCACTCATATCTTACATGTCTTACTTTTACGGGAGAATTATTTTGGAAAAAAGGTTGCAATCGGATATTTGTCTGTTCGATTTCTTTTGTTTTTAAAATTAATTTATTTTGATTAATACATTTTTGTGTTACTTGTATTTATCATCATGAAATTGTGAATTGTAGATATTTGTAAAGATATAATTATACAGAATAGTATTAGTATATACATCATATAAATGTGTATATATAATGTGCATTTTTTTTTAATAATTTCCTTTTTATAAGGAAAAAGATAAATTAATTAACTTGACTTTTTTGTGGCCAAATTAAATGACTTTTTTGTGGAACAATTAAATAAAGCGCCTCGCTTCAATTAGGAATCATGTTGTGTACAAATTGAGTTTTACAAATTGTTATGGATAAACACTAAAACATAGTGGAATGGACATTTGACAAAGTTATTTAAATTGTTATCGCTTTTGACTTTTATGGCAGTTTACGAACAAGATTTGCTAGAGGATTGGTGGGCAAAATTTTGGCCAAAGTATTGCTCATCAATGACAAACCGAGGGAATTTAGAATCATCCCCACAGGTCTGATAATAATTTAAAATATGAAGTTTATTATATCAAAAATATTTTGTTATGTGATGAGGACAATATGAGTTGTATTAAATTAAATGAGAGATAATCAATTATTGACATTTACGAATTTTTTCTTTTCTAAAGTGTTTAACATTCTTTTCTTTATATTAAAAATTATAGAATACATCAAAATGAATGTCAAAATGCATTAAGAGTTTCAAATTTTTGAGTTGTTTCATTTTTATATTATTTAAAATGCTTTCTTTTTTGAATTTTGACCAAAATAAAATATTTTTATTAGTTTATTTTATTTACCCGGTTTATATTGAATTTTGACCATAATCTTTCATTTTATTGACGTTCTTATTTTGAATTTTAAAAGGTGAATATTTTTGTTGGGAAGAAAATGGAAGACACGAGTTATTATCACGATGAGATGTGAGTTGTTTATCAACTTTGATATTTTGTTTATATTTATGTTTTTAATTAATTGTGTGAATCTTGAAACTTTAGATTGCAGCTATACATTTATTATTACCTGATAAGCCAAGATAGTTGCCTAGCTGCAAGAATGTTTCGTCAAAAGGTTAATATTACTGAGATATCAAAATGTAAGTATCTTTTTACTACTTAACTACATATTTTTCTATTTCAATTAGCTATTTAAATTGTTTCCGTTATTGGGTTTTAGTAGCGACTTACGAAGAGAATTTCCTCGAGGATTGGTGGGCTATTTTCTGGGACCGATACAGCTCAATAATTACAGTCCAAACAGGAGGAGGGAATCCAGAAGCACAATCATCCAGAAAGGTGTTATAGTAATTTAATGAATGAATTTTAAATACATTGTTCTATTATCTTAAAAAGTTCTATTTTCAAAATACCTTATACTGTTATGCATGTGAATAATGTTGCGAGACAGCCACCACTGCATCATGGAAATAGCCATCATAGAGATGGCAAGCGTCCTATGGATACGAACGCTGCCACTATCCGAGGCCCAATAAACAGAGGAGAGCGGCCTCTCGGGTTTCTTCCAATAAACTTGCATCCTATTGAAGTGCCAGACTCGAGGTAGTTTCTTTTTTCATTGTAAAATTCAAATGTTTACTTTTTATTTTTTTTACTTGAACCGTAAATTTAAAATATGAGTCCAATGAGTTCTGGTTGGTGATTATATTAATCTAGCCGTCAATCATCTTTTTTATATTCATTTGTGTTTCACAGCAACTTGCAGATTGATGGAACTATTCAGACTCCAAGATTTGTCGGGGTATGATTATTATATCATTGAACATCGTAAATGCATAAATAACTAGAGACTAATACTTTAGCTCTATTGTAGGTTAATCCTTCGGTTCAACACCAGTCGGCTTATGAAGTAGGCCAGTATATGACATATTCACTACCAACACCTATTTCAGGTTTGTCTAATTCTTTAAATTACTCTTTCAGATTATAAATGGCATTTTTAATTATTTTGGTAAGATCTACTCTATTGGCATTAGTCGTATTATAATTTCTAGCTTATGATTTTTTTTTAACTAGTAGCGTTACATTTGAAAATTGGACCACTAGTCAGAGCAGAATATTCGTCAAGAGTCAACTTTAAATTTGCGTTTATTCTCCGCATTGATGTGCTTTAGTAATGAGCAATACCATTTACATTGACTATTTGCTCTTTCATATGTTTTGATATAATCTTTTCGCCACTATTTCGGTTTCCTCCCTGGGCGTGTTATTCTGATATGGTCTATTCAGATAAACTTTGTGTATTATTGATAGGAACTTCAAAATGCGGAGGTTAGTTGGCACATATCTAATTACGAGATTTACCTAATATATGCCAAGCTAAGGGAAACATAAAGAGACTTAAAACAATTAACATATTTAGACAACATAGTTAAAGAGAAAGTGTATTAAGAGCGAGCACAATATTTAAATGTGCCCAGCAATTTTCGCACAATGTCACGCATTGCGTGCAGGCTATTATTTTACATGGCAGCACAATACATGTACCGTGTCTTAAAATTTCAATTATGATTTGACCACGCATGGCGCGACTTAGCTAGATACTCAAAAAAATGTGCATTTCGCTCTTGTGGAAAAATAGTTGGAGCTTATCACACGATTCCATAAAGGGTCCTATGCTCAGGGCTCCAACATCTCAAAGATACAATAGGCTTAGTTATGGAATTATCATATTTATAGTAATTATAATAGAATAAATAAAAAATCATTCTCTGTTGTAGTCTGTACCCAAGAAACTCCTCCTAGTTCATTAACCATATTGATGCTTGGAGCATGTTGGCAGTGCTTTGTCCAAGCATAAACAAGCCTTGCAGCTTGCATTATTCTTTGCTTCATATTATGTCCCTTGAGTGTTATTATATCTATTATTTTTCTTTCACAATTATTATAGGATTACATCTGAATCTTCTAGATTGTGTTATTCTTAGCATGTTGTTTCTGTGAAATGTGCTAGATAAGTTTTCCTCCCTAGGTAGCATCACGGGACCTATAAATAATTTATATTTTTTGTCATGGTGTATAATAACAATAGAAAGAAGAGGGACAATAATTTTTTATGTCTCGACACACTCCTTCAGTAATTAGGAAAATGATGAGTAGTTTATATTTGAATGGAGTAATAGTTAGATGACTGATTATTTTGAGCAAGATACACTCTCGAATATTTTGGTTAAAAGTTATTTAATTTTCAGGTGAATACGTTCGGAACAACCAAGGGCCATTAACAGGAGGAGACAGAGTAGATGAACCAGATGTAAGTGACCGGCATCTCCTAGCGTGGCTAATTTTTACATTTATCTACTTGTTGGATTTTCTAGTATCCATTCATAAATCTTTATATTTTGCCAGGGACCAGGCCCTCAATCAATTAAAAATCGGATACCAGAGGCATTTTTTGAGATGATGGTAGAAGAAGCAGAAGAAAGGAGAAGAAATGGAAGAGTTTGAACCCATCACTTAACAAGTTTTAATGTTACAATTCTACAACCATCTCCTCAATAAGATTTTCGTTTGTTTTATCACATTTTTCTTTTATTTGTTATGTTTTTTTTCACAATACTCTCGTGATAAATTCTTATTCACTATTATTATGACGTGGATATTCCTGCTTGCAACAATTTTTTAGATCCAATTTACATTAGGGGATGTGGCATCTCGTATTGGCAAATCATGAGTTTAGGTCTATTAAGATTAAACCCTCTATCCATAATATAGCACATAATAATGTTAAGCCTGCTTACCAGTCTGTTAGAAGTAGAGGTTGAGGAAGAACAGGTAGAAGAGGAAGGACACTTGTGAAATCAAATGAATTAACTACTGTCACTATAATAACATCTACGGAAAGACAAACACTGACAATGACAAATGTTGGTGATAACCAGATTGATAGGGTGATTGAATCTGGTGCTGAAACGAGTTAGTTCATGCAAATACTGAAATTTAGAGGTAAAACAACTGTCTTGTACTACAAAGATCCTAGATTCAAAAATTTGATGATGTTGTAGCAAGAAAGATGTTTGAGAAATACAATCTAGGAGTTGATATTGAGCAGATCGGAAAATGGAAGAAGGATTTGCTTTGCTGAAATCTCAATCAAATATTGATGTTGCTATATCGATTTTTGAAGTCCCTGAGAAGAAGAGAACATAAAGGCCTAAAGAGGAAGGCATTGTGAATAAGGAAGTAAGCCAAACAAACTCTGTAGACACATGACGAGATCTCAGGCTATTCTAAATGCTGACAAGAGTTATAAGGAGCAGAAGAAAGTTGAAGATTCCACTTCAAAGCCAGTCATCACATGTCTTGATCCCTTGTTCAGAGGTAATAGTGACTTTTCTTATCTTGAAGCAGTTACTGAAAAAGAAGAAGAAAAAGAAGAAGAAGAAGAAGAAGAAGAAGCTGATTATTCTCACATAAACAAGAAAAGGAAAATCATTCTTGGTTCTGACTGGGCTGAGAAGTTAAAAGAGAATATATGAGATAGTTCAATCACTTACACTGCTCAAAATTAAAGAAGTAAATACTGATACACAATGTGATTTCTGGAAAATTTTGTGAATATAAATATGTGTTAAATGGTGTTAAATAAATATTTTCTTATTCCAATTTGATGCACTTTCATTTTTAAAATTTTTAAAATTTAATTTAATTTAATTTCATCACTCTGTGCTACGTGGCAAATATTATCAGTGGTCTTGTAAGGGCCAGAATAATTTTAGAATAATTGCTACATATTTAAAATACATTAATGTGAAATTATATGTTCGTTAGACACATTTTAAATAACGTATATGAATTAGACGTATTCTGTCTCGTATTACATGAGTTTGAATATTTTATAATTATTTTCAGGATTTATTCTTAATTAGAAAATATTTTGATTTATTAAAAATTAACGGATTGGGACCCTACCGGAACGTCAAACCTTGCAAAATTTGTACTATTATTTTTATTAAAATTAAAAATAGGTCATCGGCTCGTTACTATTGCATTTTTGAAATGTACGTTAAATTTGGAGAATTTTGATATAATTTTTATATTTATTTAAAAATATTTTTAAAATAATTATTCCCTATAAAATAAATATTTGGGCCTATTTACTTTAAATAAATGATCCAAACATCGTTAAATTGATTTACGGGGTGTTATTTTCCCGTAAATATAAATAGGCCACAATTCTTTAAAAAAAAATCAGAAAAGTCATAATTATCAAATAATTTTAGAAAAATCAGAAAAAGGGTTTAATTAGTTCTTCATCTTTATCCTTTGATTCTATACGGTTTTGATCACCGTTTGCAGCGATCTAGTAGTCAAACTGAAGCTCTTCTCGAACTCTTTCTACCCGTACCAACATCATCATTTAAAGTTGATTATTTCTTGAGTTTCGATTTTAAGAATTAAGCTGAATCGTGTTCTTGAATTTTGTTGTTTTTCCAATGATTTTGATGTTAGTAATAGCGTTGTCATGTTTATTGGAGTCGATTTATGTAAATTTTGTTGAGGTTGTAGTTCGGATTGATATAGGTCGAGTTTTGGGTTTTTACGAATTTTGTTTTTTGATTTTCCGACTTGGTTGATGTTTGTTCATTGATTTTGATGTTGTAGAATAAATATACATGTTAGTAGATTTGTTTTGATATGAATATCGCTGGATTTGGTTGAGAAATCAGGGAGTTCGTGATTTCGTCGGTTTTCTCGAGTTCACCGGCGTCAATGGAGTTTATCGGCCGGAACTTGAGTTCTGGGCTTCATTTTCTGTCATTATTGGCCTGGGATTGTTGCTGGAGTGTTTATGATTGTATTGGTGATGAAAATCGGTGGAAGGGGGTTCTGTTTGGCAGGGTTCGAACTCGCCAGAGTCCGGCGTGAACCCGCCGGATTCTGGGTTTTCCAGAAACCGGCCAGTGTTCATACCCGACCCGGTAGTGTTCTTGATAACCCGGCTGTATGACCCGGTTTTGATCCACCGAAACCCTAACCCCAAATCCAAACTTGTTTTTGGTTTTGTTAACAAAATTAATTCAAAATTCATTTTTAATTCAAAAATTGATTTATTAATTCAAAATCTAATTTAGTTAATTATTTTAAATAATTAACTAAATTATGTTAAATTCCAGAAACTTATTTTCTGTATTATTTTCATATATTCAAAATTTAATTTAATTATTTATAAATTATTTAATTAATTAATTATTTAATTAATTGGTTAATTCATTTAATGAATTAATTTTGTTTATAAATAGTTAAATAAGATACCTATATTTATAATTAATCCAAATAATACTTTTAAAATTATTTTCAACTTTTAAAAATTTATAACATATTGAATAATCAATTAATAATATTATTAATTGAATTATTCTTATTTTATTCGCAATAAATAGACCATTGGTCTGTTTTCAAAGAAACAAACGCTTACGGACTCAGAAAAATATTTTGGTTCCATTAAAAAAACTTTCGAGACCCAATTCCTTTTTTATCAAAAAGTCTAATATTTTATAATCAATTCTAAGTCAGTTATTGACCGAAAATTATAATTTTGAGCCAATTTCAATTCTAAAAATACCAAACCAAATCGTATGACGATTTCACTTATGTGTTATATGAATTATGTGTCTACTTGCTATGTGACATGTCTGGTACCTATTTAACTGATCAAATGGCATGTTTAACTATAAATGACCTTGTAAATGTTAATTGTCAGGTTGTATAGAACCGTCAATTGAGTTTGGTCTGTTGGATTAAAATAGTATCTTTGTTTATAGTTACGAGAGGCCAGAGTACCAGTAAGGTGCTTGACTGAGTTAGTGCAAGATTGTGCAAGCTAGGAAAGTACCCTTATCCTATTCTAATTAAATGATGAATGTTTATATTCTCGAAATGTGAATTATTATATCAATATTCCTGTTAGATACTGTTTTCAAAATATCAATGAATTATTGAAATCATTTTATTCTAGTACTTGTTCTACAAGAAGTAATTCCTTTCCTGATAGATAGTGAATAACTATACTATCCTATTTTTAATCTATACAGTGGAACATTGTTGGATAATTAGCGAATAACTATTTATTCTAGTTATTTCGCCATCAGTTGTTATGAGTATTCCGAACCATGTGAAATGAGGAGTTATTGATATAAGGAGGTCATTGATTTGACTCCTTAAGGATAACTATTTTACAGCCCGGATGAATGCGTAAGAGGCCGTGACAACGGTCCAGTGAAGGGCCAGGTATTATATGAAATATTTATAATACCATTTATTGTGCCAAAGGCCAATGTATTGCCTTCTATTTGGTACCGGTTGTTTTGGACATTCCACGAGGTATGATCCGGTGCTATCACACGAACTGATCAGCTGTGATAGTACACCCACCAGTTAAGGATTCCAATCTAAAATTTGTCGTTAATACATTAAGCTTATGATAGTTTTTATAAATGTTCAAACATTGTTGTTTATCTATTATTTTTCAGATATTACAACATGATATTATTGTTATTGTTTCAAGCACAAGTTTGATACTATTGCTAAGTATTTCATTAGCTCATCCTTATTTTGTTGTGGTGATTTTCAGCTAGGACCGATCATGCCTATCATTAGGCATACTGCCAGGAAGCGGGTGCCCATAGTGCATCCGAAGATCTTCCAGTTTCACTTGCCTGTTTTGGTAGGTTATCAGAGGACCGTCAGATTGTACAGTAGTGAGTATGTAATCATATTTGAATTTACTATTTAAAAATTAACTAGATTGTTGGTTGTTAGCGTAACTTCTTGTTCAGGATATTCTAATAACGTTAGTGGTTTGCAATGACTTATATTTTCAGTAGTGTTTGTTCCATACTATAACCTGGGCTCAATCCATTTTGCATGCAGGGGTCGTATTTATTATTTAATTCCACTGGGTATATTATTTTGCTGCGTGTGTTAGTGAGTGATTCCCAAATCTAGATCCCGGATTTGGAGGGCGTCACGGGTTGGTATTAGAGCCACAAGTTATGCTCACTGTAACAGATATATGTGTTGTCTAAATAAGTTATAGGAAGATCACGTGAGATAAGCGTATTGTTCTAACTCACATAGAGTTCAGTCCAGGATATTGGATATAGCCTGTAAATTTAAGTGTTCTGGTTTGTTGTTGTTGCGATAGTACCAGGTTTTTCATATTCGGTTATGTTGCTGATTCAGGAGTCCCTGAGCAGAGATGATTCTAGTGTGGATGGTTTTCCAGGTGATCATCTTAGACCAGCCCCCTATTCTCGTAGTTCATCTGAGGTATATAGACAGGACCTAGATAGAGTTAGTTCTGAGAAGGAGGACCCCTCTGAGGAGGTTCAGAGTGCTGAGGTAGAGAGGGTGGTAGATCCAGTAGTGGATCTGGTAAAGATGGTTGTAGCAGATCCCGTGAAAGTGATAGCTGCGGAGAGAGTAGTGGTTGTAGCTAGGTCGGGCGTAGTGCTCATAGACCAGATGGAGCCAAGCGAGGCCCGTGTGCTGAGGGTCATGGAGTAGGCCCGTCAGTCTATGTCCAGACACGTGGCTAGGTCCAGATCTACGAGTGAAGCTATCCGTATCCGAGTTTAGGCATCCTCGAGTGCTTCAGTGACATCTCGAGAACCTGTTGGTTGAATCTTTAGTATGGTACCGTATTCTATGCATGCTGCGGTAGGCCGGGAATGTGAGTTTCTAAGAGGTCAGGTTACAGGGATTAGGGATTCCATGGATGCTTTTTCTTTTGCTACTGCGAGGAGGTCAGAAGTATCAAGCTCCAAGGTTCAGTTGCGATTTAGAGCTATTGAGCAGGTTGCGAGGCAGCGTCTGGCTGAGCTCTTATCATCTAGCGAGTGGGATGTTGAGGCCCACAAAGTTACTCGGTTGGTGAGCTGGATCTTAGTGAGTTGTGCGCGGTTCATGAGCCGCGTGGCTAGATCAGTTTTGATGGTTTCAGGTTTGGGGCAAGACATCCAGTATAGTACGGAGGGTATTCGTTCGCCAGTTTTGGTTGTGTATTTTGGCTTCGGTCAGTGTCATAGATGCATAGTATGCATGCGAGGTTTGTGGCAGTTGTGTTAGTTTGGCAGTGTTGGGGTATCTCTTATATTTGTATTTTACCCTTTCTTTCCGTCATTTCATTCTAGTGAGTAGTGTGCTAGTATTTGCTATTTTCAGTCCAGTTGAGAAAGCATTTTCTTAACGTTTGTATCTTGTGTTATATCTATTTTATGCTTTTGTACAGAAATTCGTTCTTGTTTCATTACTTTACCTTTCTATATATCGTTCAGTTTATCTTCTTTATATTGTCAAGTTTATTCAGGGTGTTGTCCAAATTTGTCCAGTTTGGATCCTTTGTATTGGGTCATTTTTCTTTTATGTTATTTTCATTATTCTGTTACTTTCTTTTCTTTATGCCACAGGTGTTTAAATGTCAGCAAATTTTTATTAAAAAAAAGAGAGATTTATTGAAGAAAATTTGAAAGAAAAGTATTTTGATAAATTGCTACACATTTAAAACCATTCTTCGCAGATTATTAAATAAGTTGACTATCTTCATATCAGAATAATGGGTCCAAAGAAAAAGAGTACTCCAACACCAGCCACCGAGATAGATCCCGCGGTCGTTCAGATGTTGAATCTGATGCAGCAACAAATGGCTCATATACTCAGCAGCAATAATATCAGCAGCAGCAACAGAATCAAAACCTTTCAGGATGTTAATACACCAGAGTTTAAAGGCACTACCAATCCTGGGAAAGCCAATGCATGGCTTAAAGAAATCGAGAGAGCATTTGATTTGGTTGAGGCAGGAGCGGAGCCGAAAACAAAGTTCGCCAACTACTTTCTAAAGGGCGAAGCAAATTACTGGTGGGAGGCTAAGAGAGCTTTAGAGGTAAGGGAAGTTGTCCCATGGGAAAGGTTTCAAGATTTGTTTTTAGAAAAGTACTTTCCAAGGCACTTAAAGAATTAGATGAAAATTCAGTTTTTGGAGCTAAAGCAGGATAACCTGAGTGTCACATATTATGAAACTAACTTTACCGAATTGGCCAGGTTTGTACCTAGCCAGGTTGACACGGATGAGAAGAGAGCAATCAGGTCCGAGTGGGGACTAAAGACTTGGATCAGAGGCGGAGTGGCAATGTTTTAAATGACTTCGTATTTTTAGTGGTTCAGAAAGCCTTGGTGATAGAAAGTGAAAGTGATATGTCCCCGAAAGATAAAGATGGGAAGAAAAGGAAAGTGGAAACCTTAGAGGAACATGGGTTTCAGAAGACCACCGGCTGGGAATAGAGGTTAGAATAGTAAGTTTAGAAGTCAGAATCCGCAGAGGTTCAATCTTGCACCAATGCAAAACTGCAGAACTTGTGGTAAAAAGCATTTTGGAGCTTGTAAAGCCAATGTGTTTCAAGTGCAACAAAAGAGGGCATTATGCAAGTGAATGCCCAGGTCAGAATCCGAATCCAAGACCAGGGTCTACATGTTTCAAATGTGGGAAGACAGGCCACGTCTTCAAAATTTGTCCAGCATCAGGTGAGACATGCAGTACAACAAGGATTACATGTACAGCATCCCAGAATGTGCCCAGGATTGAAGGAGCATCAGGTGAGACCATGAAAGATGCAGTTCAGGATTCTAATGTGGTTGCAGGTACGCTTCCTTTTAACTACATAGATGCTAAAGTATTAATTGATTCTTGAGCTACAAGATCTTTTATTTCCAAAGAGTTTGTTGATAAATTGCATTGCGAAGTTGAATTGTTCGAGAAACCCTTAATAATAGAAGTAGCTAATAAGCTTCTAGTTCCCGTTGACCAAGTGTGTCCCAAGTATGACATTGAGATAGTAGGACATTATTTTTATGCCAACTTGATACCTTTTAAGATTGAAGGATTTGATGTCATCTTAAGAATGGATTGGTTGTTCAAGAAGAACGTTCAGATTGATTACACAAATAAAAAAGTGAAACTACAGACTTTGGATAAAAAGAAAGTTGTATTTCGGAGGAATAAGTAGGCGAAGAAGTTTATAACCATAGCTCAAGCTAGAAGATTGTTGCGCCAGAGTACGAAGCATATTTGTCTAACGTGATAGATACCAGTAAAGAATTTCCAGCACCAGAAACCATTCCAATCGTCAATGAGTTTCCAGATGAGTTAACAGGGTTACCTCACGACATAGAAATTGAGTTTGCTATTGATTTGGCACCAGGGACAGAACCAGTTTCTAAAGCTCCGTATCGTATGGTGCCAGTTGAAATGAAAGAATTGACAACTCAATTGCAAGAACTTTTGGAGAAAGGAGTTATAAGGCCAAGTATTTTTCCGTGGGGCGCACCAGTTTTGTTTGTCAAAAAAAAAAGGATGGAAGTATGAGATTGTGCATTGATTACCAAGAACTAAATAAGTTAACCATTAAGAACAAGTATCCACTACCAAGGATTGATGATCTGTTTGATCAACTGAAAGGTGCTGTATGGTTTTCCAAGATTGATTTAAGGTCAGGATATCATCAGTTGAAGATTAAGCCATAAGATATTCCTAAGATAGCATTTAAAAAGTTTTTTGGATAAATTTGTGATTGTGTTCATAGACGACATCTTAATTTATATCAAGACGAAAGAAGAGCATGCTGAACATCTAAGAATCGTTTTGCAGACATTGAGGCAGAAGAAATTGTACGCCAAATTTTTAAAGTGTGAATTTTGGTTATAAGGAGTGCAGTTTCTTGGACATGTCATCAGTAATGAAGGTGTTAAAGTTGATCCTTCAAAGATTGAAGCTGTAATTAATTAGAAAAGACCAAAGACACCAACAGAAGTAAGAAGTTTCATGGGATTAGCAGGTTACTACAAAAGATTTGTACAAGATTTTGCCAATATAGCTACACCGCCAACAAAATTGACAAGGAAGAATCAGAAGTTTGAATGGAATGATAAGTGCGAAGAAAGTTTCCGGGAATTGAAGAAGAAATTAGTATCTGCACCAGTACTAGTCTTTCTAGATGATCAAGGGAATTATGTTATCTACAATGATGCTTCTCATAAAGGATTGGGTTGTGTTTTGATGCAACATGGTAATACGCTTCGAGACAGTTGAAAGTGCATGAACGTATCCTACTCATGATTTCGAATTGGCAGCCATAGTGTTTGCATTGAAGATATGGAGGCATTATCTTTACGGAGAAAAGTGTGAAATCTACACGGATCATAAAAGTATAAAGTATATCTTCACCTAGAAGGAACTGAATATGAGGCAGAGGAGATGGCTAGAACTGATCAAGGACTATGATTGCTCAATTAATTATCATCCAGGCAAAGCAAATGTGGTGGCATATGCTCTCAGCAGAAAAGAAAGATTGAATATGATCACTTCATCTGAGGAATTGATCAAGGAATTTGAGAAGCTCGAAATAGAGGTCGGTATTTTGAGTGTATCTACAAATATGTTATGTGTCATAACTTTTCCACCAGAATTGTTAGAGAAGATAACGAGATGTCAAGAAGAGATTTTGAGTCATGAAAAAGATAAGTTATAAAGAGAAGAAAGAGGGAGTCAAAAGGATGATAAGTGAATGTCAAGATTTTCTTCCAGAATTTGGATGCCTAATATTGCAGAACTAAAAGATGAGATTCTTCGAGACGCTCACAATTCCAGATATTCAATTCATCTAGGAAGTACAAAGATGTACTGAGACTTAAGAGAAAATTTTGTTGGCCAAACATTAAGAAAGAGATTGCAGAATGGGTAAATAAGTGCTATACTTGCCAAAGAGTCAAAGCCGAACATCAGAGGCGCAGTAGATTGTTACAACCATTGGACATTCCAAAATGAAAGTGGGAACATCTTGCAATGGACTTTGTAGTTGGATTACCGAGGATAAAAGCTAATCATGATGCTATTTTGGTTATTATTGACAGATTCACTAAGTCAGCACATTTCCTTCCTATTAACGAAAGGTTTTCATTGGACAAATTGGTTCAGCTTTATCTAAGGGAAAGTGTGGTTCGACATGGAGTTCCCGTATCAATAGTATCAGATAGAGATCCTAGATTTAATTCCAGATTTTGGAGAAGTTTTCAAGATTATCTAAGAACACAATTGAATATGAGTACTGCATATCATCCTCAGACCGATGGTTAAAGTGAAAGGACAATTCAGTAAATCGAGGAGATGCTCCGGGTATGTGCCTTGGATTTTGAAGGAAGTTGGGTTGAATATTTACCATTGATTGAATTCTCCTACAATAACAGTTACCATGCCAGCATTGGAATGCCATCTTATGAAGCTCTATATGGCACAAGATGCAGATCTCCAATCTGTTAGGAAGAAGTTGGTGAGAAAAGATTTTGTATCCAGAGTTGATCCAGCAAACAAAGTAAAAGGTATGATCATTCAGAAAAAGGTTAGAAGTAGCTCAAGATAGACAACGTAGATATGCTGATCAAACCAGAAAAGATATGGAACTCAAATCGGAGAGCCAGTGTTACTGAAGATTTCTCCTTGGAAAGGTTTAGCCAAATTTGGAAAGAAAGGAAAGTTGAGTCCGAGGTATGTTGGTCCTTTTGAGATTTTGAGGGGTGTGGGAAAGGTCGCTTACGAGCTAGCATTACCACCACATATGCAGCACATTCATAATGTGTTTCATGTGTCAATATTGAAGCGGTATACGCTAGATTCGAATCATGTGATAGAGTATGAACCTATAGAGATCCAACCAGATTTTTCGTTTGTAGAAAAGCCAGTTCAGATCTTAGATCGTCAAGCAAGATTGCTTAGGAATAAGTTTGTGTCTCTCGTAAGAGTTTTGTGGAGAAATGCTAAGGTTGAAGAGTCAACATGGGAACCTGAGAGCGAAATGCTTGCCAAGTATTCTCAGTTGTTTGCTTAAGCTGATTCTGGGACAGAATCCTGTTAAGGGGGAAGGATGTAATATCTGGGAAATTTTGTGAATATAAATATGTGTTAAATGGAGTTCAATAAATATTTCTTATTCCAGTTTCATGCATTTCCATTTTTAATATTTTAAAATTTTAATTTTTATTTAATTTCATCACTTTATACAACGTGGCAAATATTTTCTGTAGTCCCGTAAGGGCTAAAATATTTCTAGAATAATTATTACGTGTTTAAAATGCATTTATGTGAAATTATATGTTCATTAGACTCGTTTGAAATAGCGTGTGTGAAGTAGACGTGTTCCATCTCGTTTTACGTTAGCTTGAATATTTTATAACTATTTTCGGGGTTTATTTCTAATTTAGAAAATATTTTGATTTATTAAAAATTATCGGACCGGGACCCTACTGGGACGTCAAACCCTGCAAAATTTGTACTTTTATTTTTATAAAATTAAAAATAGGTCATTGGCTCGTTATTGTTGCATTGTTGCTGGAGTGTGTTTGATTGCATTGGTGATGAAAATCGGGCGAAGGGGTTCAGATTGGCTGGGCTCGAACTCACCGGAGTCCAGCGTGAACCCGCTGGAATCTGGGTTTTCCAGAAACCGGTGTGTGTTCATACCCGACCCGACTCGACCGTGTTATTGATAACCGGCTGCATGACCCAGTTTTGATCCACCGAAACCCTAACACCCAAATTAAAACTTGTTTTTGATTTTCTTAAAATTTAATACAAAATTCATTTTTAATTCAAAAATTGATTTATTAATTCAAAATCTAATTTAGTTAATTATTTAAAATAATTGACTAAATTTTATAAAATTTCAGAAAATTATTTTCTGTATTATTTTCATATATTCAAAATGTGATTTATTTATAAATTATTTTAATTAATTATTTATTTATTTATTTAATTAGTTAATTCATTTAATCAATTACTTTTATTGATAAATAGTTAAATAAATTACATTTATTTATAATTAATCCAAATAATACTTTTAAAATTTTATTTCAACTTTTAGAAATTTATAAAATATTTAATGATCAATTAATATTATTATGAATTGAATTATTTTTATTTTATTCGTAATAAATAGACCGTTGTTCTGTTTTTAACGAAACGAACGCCTACGGACTCAGAAAAATATTCCGTTTCCATTAAAAATACTTTCGAGACCCAATCCCTTTTCTATCAAATAGTCAAGTATTTTACAATCATTTCTGAGTTAGTTATTGACGGAAAAATCATATTTTGAGTCGATTTCAGTTCTAAAAATACCAAACCAAATCGTATGGCGATTTCACTTATGTGTTATATGAATTACGTGTCTACCTGCTATGTGACATATCTGTTACCTGTTTAACTGATCAAATGCCATGCTTAGCTATAAGCGAGCGAGTAAATGTTAATTGTCAGGTCATATAAAACTGTTAATTGAGTTTGGTTTGTTGGATTAAAGTAGTACATTTGTTTATAAATCGAGAGCCCGGAGTACTAGTAAGGTGCTAGACGAAGTTAGTGCCAGTTTGTGCAAGCCAGGCAAATACCCTATCCTATTCTAAATTCATAAAGGATGAATGTTTATATTCTCGAAATGTAAATTATTGTATCA
>PHNY01039401.1:19694-32087 GCA_003724115.2 Anethum foeniculum | reverse complement strand
GGATGTGGGTGGTAAACAAGTTCTGTGTATCGTAACCTACGGCAGCAAGCCACCTAATGGGACTAACCCTCTGATTTGCAACAAACCCGCCTATGTAGCCTATGTAGCCCTGAGTTTTTTTGACATCCCTGGTGATTTCTATACTTTAAAATACAGCCCTGTCCAGGAAGAAGATGCTACATATGCAGACCATAGAGATGAAGATGGTGCTGTTGTCAGGAGACACTTCAGTGCCAAATATCGGCACACTGCACATTTTATTATCAATAATTCTAAAGTCTTTAGTCGCGGCATAGTTGTGGCATGTTTCTCTTGATTCTGATTTATACTAGCTAGTACTCTTGTTTACATTCAAAGTACTGACCAGTACTTCCATATAAATTTAATTTATACATGACTTTAGTCGCTTGGCATATTTCTAAGTTATTTAATGATGTTTTGTTTCCTGTCTTCAGCATAGTCAACTGACACTTTGGTAAATATTGCTTGCAAGTTTTGAATATTTAGTTTTTACATTTTCTCAATCGTTGGTTTTACATGCTAATCGACTGATGAAGTTTCTTATTCTTGGATGCCTTGTAGCAGACTGTTCTTCTCTTACGCCAAGATGTTAAGACAGTAAATGTTGTTTAAATCTAAGGCGCATGTTTAAAAGCATTTTCTTAAATACTTGTGTTAAATTTTCAACAGAAAATGTTCGGACACTAGTTCTTTAAAGTTATGACTAAAATTTATCGGAAAAAGGTTCATAAATTTGAACAGTATAAGAAACTGGTTCCTTCACTAAAACGTCTTCGGTGATATATTATTCTTAATCATCACATGATTATTATTATTATGGGCCATAATTTATGGCTCCTGATTTCTCACTGTTTAAGTATGTGATGTTATGATGTGAGTATTTGTCTTGCATGTGATATTTGCATATTCTTTGATTGATTTTTCAAACAAATACCGTAGAAATTTAAATTTCTATTCACATTCACTGATTGTGGTTTTGTTTTCTGGTATATCCTCCCTAATTTCTGAAACTCTTTCGTATGGCTTTTTTAGCACTACCTAGTTTCTTATGGCTTTTCGGGCGCTACCTAGTGTACAAGATTTCCGTATATGACAGGATCGGGTCAGGTCGGGTCCAATATTAAACTAATAGAGACTCTTTCAGAGTTTTAGCTTGCTACTTGACCTACACCTGTTTCTACACACAAGTGCTTCCCAGAATGCCTGTTCTCGACATCGCGGTACTTGGAGCTCAGCAGTTGCCATGGTCCAATCTGTGTCCGTAAAGATTGGCAATCTGTGTCCTTCCCATGTTCAGCAAACATGAGTCCTCTGCATACCCTGGCTGTTCACAGCTTGAAGGTTCAACTAATTGCATTCATTAAGGAGATCCCACATCTAAGAATACCACGTACGGCGTACCAACCAGAACATAACTCAACATACTGATATTATTACACCGACACCATAACTAATTACTCCCCCTTCCCCCATATCTTTATATTCCGGTGAAAGTGTTCGGTATTAATTTTAAGATGAACATGAAATACAGTTATGTAACTTTTTTTTTTTTCCTGAATAAAAATTTCAACACTTATAAGTCTAATCGATTTACTGAAAACTTAACGGTTAATAGTTTCTTTATGTAATTGAACACACCAAGTATCCTCTAGTTTTCTTATTACATAGATTTAAAATATTTAGACCATGTAATTAAAATTTATAATATTTATTTATTTGATCAATGTACTTTCTGGTAGGTACATAAAGTTATATTATAATAATATAAATGAGTTAACTGAAAGCATGATTTGTTGGTCTTGTTGTGGCCCAACCCAACCATCATCAAAAAACTAGAGATCAGATTTGAGAGGTGAAGATATAAATAATACAAGAACTAATAAAATATGAGCTACAAACACTTTAAATTATGAATTGCTTCATAAGATACTTCTCATACAAGTAATGTTTCAGTCAACATCTCGAGATCAAAACAAATATAATGAACTAGTCGACCAAAGTCTTCAATAAATAAATTATAATTTTTTTGAAATAATAAATAACCATGCTATTCAAACCAAAGGTAAAAAATTGATCAAAACTCAAATGAGTTTCTTGAGTTCATTAGCTATGTTCTCAGCATCCATTGCAGCTCCATACAATCCCCTTCTTGCCAATCCCACACAGAACAATCCCTTCTCTCCTTTCCAGTGATTCGGAAAATTCGGTTTCGGAAACCCTTCATCATTCAAAAGATAACTATCTCCCTGCAGTTTCAGTACCAAGAATTCAGTTTCTTTACAGAGCATTTAGACTCTGTTACTTAAAATGCACACTTGAAACATCATAACTTCAATTCAAAGATTGATTATAGTATAATCTGTGCATTACCTTGAGCCACGTCTTGGTGGACCTAGTGAAACCAGTTGCAAAAATAATGGAATCAAATGGATCTGATCTTCCGTCCTCAAAAAGTATTTCGCTCTCACTTATGCTTCTCAGTCCAGGCAATACCTACACGTACAGATCAGATTGTATTACTTTACTTGTAAGTAACTGAATGCATTATAAGTACTTATCACTACTTGCAGTTTGCTGAACTCCTTATTCCATGCATTCAACTTTCAAATATATTAGCTAATCAGTCACATTCACTAAAGAATTTCATAATGATCTATTATACTATTGTGACCAAATATAAGTATTTTTAATAGTTAAGAACTACAAAAACTATTATAAAAATCATTTTAATTGCTAATTAAAGAAAGAAGAGAAGTATACCTGAATCTCACCAGACTTGATCATTTTGCAAGTCCCCACATCAATAATAGGATATTTACCATTCTTAACTTTCAATGCAAAGGGCCCTTCTTGTGGCCTGTTTATACCATACTTGCTTAAATCTCCATACTTAATCTTGCTAAGCAACACCATCAAGGAGTCCACCATGTAGTAAGGAAAATACTTCAATAACATTAGTCCCCAGTACACCATTCCTCTTGACAGAACATGTGCCTAAACATTATACAAGAGGCATATAAGTATGCATTCACACATGGAAACAATAGTTATTTGAAATGTTTAAAAAAAACAAAACACCAGAGTATGATTATAAAAAAATAATTTACCGGTCGACGAACGACAATTGAAGCTTTAGCACCATAGTTGGCAAGATCCAAAGCAATCTCCATACCGGAATTTCCACATCCAACAACCAAAACATGTTTATTCTCATAAGACTCGCCACATTTATATTGAGTTGAATGAATAACATCACCCTTGAACTTACTTAACCCTTCAACTTCAGGAATATAAGCATCACAAGTTTCACCCGTAGCAACAACCAAAAACTTCCCATAATATTTCTCGGGCATACCAGAAACACCATTGGTAACCTCAACGGTCCATTTAGTGGAGTCTTGGTCGTAAAATGCCGAAACAACTAGTCTTTGGTACAAAGGTTTTATGTCAAAATGTGTGACATAGTCATCTAGATATTGCAAGAACTGTTTTCTGGGCACAAAAGTAGGACAAGATTTCGGAAAAGGCATGTGGGGAAGTTGACAAAACTGCTTAGCTAGATGAAGGTGAAGACGATCATATGCCTTTTGCTTCCATAAAGATGCAAAACAATCTTCTCTTTCAAGAATTATGTAAGGGATTGAATGTGTTTTCAAACATGCTGCTGTTGCAAGCCCTGAAGGGCCCGCACCGACTATGATTACTACTTCTTCTTTGAACTCCATAAGAGAGAGGGTGAAAGAAAATAAAAAAGATGGGTGTGCATGTAAAATGAAGAATGGTTGATGTATTTATACTCATATCATATGGTTATGGTCATGAAAGTTACTAATGGATATTAATTTTTTAAGTTAGTATTTACTCAAAATTAAGCCTACCAGAACGATTAGTCTCTCGAGGTGATAAGGTAATTAGAAGGTTTATCTGTTTTTAAATTTTAAAGAAACTACTTATCTTAATTATATAGTTTATAATTATATTAAATCTATAATCTATAAATGAGTTAATTAATATTTGTTGGGACCATATAGTACATGGTTGACAGATCATAAATATGACAATATTTATAATTTTTGGCAAAAAAAATGTGTTAAAATAGTTTAAAATACTTTTAATAATTTCAGTTGCAAGTCATGTCATATATGATTGAACTTTATTTTTATTTCTATAACCTAAAAATAAAAATAAATGGATTACCTCTAGCTTGTTAATACATACGTAAAGCAATATTAACCGACACATAATGTGTGCCTTATACAAGTAGGCACAGACTGAGTGGGTGACTCTCTGGTAAAAGAAAAATGAAAAGTTCGATGAATTTGTTATAGGAAAGTGTAAAGTCTAATGAAAATTGAAGTACAAGCTTCGCTATCCGTGTCTTCTTATTTATGAACCACATTGACCGACTAGGGTCAATAAGTGTCTTTTTGTGTTTCACCATCTTGATAGTGATTTGAATGTAGTCTAAATAATCAGATAAATATTTTTGATGGAGTATATAGTAGTACATACATGTAATATTTTTTTAATTAAATATGTTAAAATCAAATCATAGTATAATATAGTTTTATAAGATAAACTAAAGTATTTTGGAAAGTCTCATTACTTAAACAATGATCATATGTAAAATGAGTCTTTTAAATCTATAGTATATTAAACAAATTTGGTTGTCAGTACCTTTGGTACGAAATTTGGTTGTCAGTACCTTTTTTTTGATACAGACTGATTTTACTAATTATCCTTACTTATATATTTTTTTAAAAAAATTTCATAAAAAAAAAATTTACACTATATAAAACTATCACATATTAGTTACCTTTTTCAATTAAAACATATTATCTTTTATATCTTTCTTAATTAAAACATCTCTATTTCCATAAAAATCATGTATAATCAATTACCTTTTTTCAACTAAAATATCAATTACTTTTTTCAATTAAAATATGTTACATTTTCTATTTTTTCCAACTAATATATCTTCTTTTCTAAAAAAATCACGGGTAACTAAAACAATTTTCTTTTCTAAAAATATTACAGGCAACTATAATATTTTTTTCCCCAAAAATTTCACGAATAACTAAAATATCTCTTTTTTCCGAAAATATCACGGGAAAGTCAATTTAATAAAGTTAAATAATAATGATAATATACTTATTAATAACTAAACAACTAGTTTTTTTTTTATCACGGACAACTAAAATATCTCTATTTTCGAAAATATCACAGACAAGTTTACTTAATAAAGTAGAATAATGATATAATTATTAATAATTAAATAATTAGCATTTTTATATCACAGACAATTAAAATATCTCTTTTTCCAAAAATATCACGGTAATCAAAATTCCTCACTTTTTCAAAAATATCGCGATCAAGTCTATTTAATAAAGTAGTGTAATAATAATTATTAATAAATAAAAAATTATCTTTTTTTATTTTTTCCGACCAACCACCTTATTTTTCAAAAATAACATGAGCAATCTTATTTTAATAAAATAAAATAATAATAATAAAATAATAATAAGAAAAGATATTAAATTTTTTAATTCGAGTTAAATTTAAAAAAATATACAATATTTAGGAAAATCTTGTATTGCACGGGTTGAAGCATAGTAATTAAATCAGTAAATGATTTAATATTATAATTCTGGCCAAGTGGTGCCACCAACCAAACCCTTTCTTTGGTTTAAACTTTTGTCTTTAAAATCAAGTTACTTTTGTCGAATTTTAGTGGTTCATTTGTTTATATTTCAATGTATAAATTAGATTATTCGACAAAATTAAAATAACGGGTTAAGAATTATAAGCATAATTTTGTGAGATAAGATGTATTGTTAAGTGTATCTTATGACAAATTTTTAACTTTAACTTAAGTGAAAGTATTATAATTTCAAAAATAATAGTAAGATACACTATTTTGAGAAAAAATAATCAAAAATATTGGAATAGTTTATTTGTAACTATGTTTCTTATATATCGGATATAAGCAATAACTAAAGATTTTATTTTTACAGCAATTAATCATGTATTTGAGTCACATTATGATATTTTGTAAATAATTTGAATTGAAATAATAAAAAACTATGGTATACTCCCTCCGTCCCGCCAGTTCTTTAAGCTGGGAGGAAGGGTTTGGCACGCATTTTAAGGCTTATAAAAAGTATAGTTCTATAAATATGTTTAGAAATTTTTTTCTTCTGTATAAAAATATAATAGTTTAACTTTTATTTAGAAAAAAAAAATTTAAAAATAAATTATAGAACTATACTTTATAAAAACCTTAAAAAATGCGTGTCTAGTGCACTGAAAAAATCTGATGTAACATAGAGTAATCCTCAAGTGTACCTAAACTTTTCATGTCGGGTTCCTTTTATTTGTTCTTTCCTACGGGACTCTTAAACTAAGTTATAAAGAGTATAAACAACCCAACTTTATAAATACGCTTTTTACTATTTTGGTACAAAATTTCTTTTGAACTCAACTTTAAAACTTACACTATTTTGGTGTCACTTAAACCAAATTTTTAGAGTTTTTATATATATCAATATTATTCTTGTATTTCTTTACTAAAACAAATTTGTTTCATTTGTATCTCACTAACTTTATTCTTTTTAATTTTATTTTTGTAATTTAATAATAAAATATCTTATATACTACAAGAATGATGTAAAATTTAATGTTAACGGATTGGAGTTGAATTTAAAAATAGTATTATAATCGTACTAAAATAGTGTTCTGGAGATGTCCTGAGGAGTATAAATCACTAGTATCTCCCTCTCACAGGTCACTACTCATAAATAAGTAACTTCCCTCGTTTTCTAACTTATTTTATAATAAATTCTTAGAACAAATAATTTTTCTCTCTACTATATAATATATATTTAGTGATGAAAATTATTTTTAATAGTATAATATAAAATTGATAATGAGATTAAATAATATTGTTAAAAAGTGCATAATATCTATAGTTTTTTAAAAAAAATCGAATTTCTAATTTTTTTTTTTACAAAATACGCTTTTTTTAAGTTTTTCAAATTACGATTTTTTAATACTTTTTGCAAAAATACGGTTTTGCAACCCCATGCAACCAGATGTAACTAGAAAAAATTTCAGTAAGTTTTCAGATAACGTAGATGAAGTTGCATATATGATTACTTTAGATTGCGGACCGTATTTTTGTAAATATTTTTAAAAAATAATAAATTTGTAAAAAAAAATATTTTTGATAATTAACCTAATACTTTTTTATATTCAAATTTACTAAAATTTAATATTTTATAATAAATTTAAGAAATCGACCGAGACGGAACGGTTGCTCTAAGTAAACTAACGCGCTCAACCGCTGGCTACTTGTTGAGTGAACTTTTTGAATTCAATTAAAAAAAAATTAAAACCGTAAAATAACTAACACAGGAACCAGAAAAACTGGGCTTTACTCAAACGGGCCACAACCAAAAAGCAAATGAACTCTTAACAGCTACATCTCTCCGTGAGCAAAGACAGAATTGTAATGGACCAGTATGCTTTGCTTCAAATTCAGAATATACCTAGAACTTATGAAATGACTCTACCAACTTTAATAATAATAATAATAATAATAATAATAATAATAATAATAATAATAATAATAATAATAATAATAATAAATGAAAGAAATGGTGGCTAACGGGTTAACTACCTAAATTTATAATAATTATTGTAATGAAATGGGCCAAAAACCAAATTAAACTTCATAGTTGTTCAATTCAACTTTAGGCTTAAATTTGGAACAAGCCTAAAACTTGCAAAATGATTCTACCAACTTTTAAGCCCATACAAATTGGGCCTTACTGATATGGGCTACTATGCTGTCTAACAATTTACAAATCCCATTCTAACCAGATGCACATTGGAAAACAAAAAAAGAAGAAAAACTCCCAAATGAGCCTGTGATGCAGGGGTTGCCCCGGCTATAGGCGAGCAAGGCTTGCGCCTAGGGCCCCCTATACTAAAGGGCCCCAAAATTTTGAACTTCTTTAAGTAAATATATATAAAATTGTATGGTATATGTATGTTAAGGCCCCATAAAACTGATTTCGACGAAGGCCCCGTGAATCTCAGGGCCGGCCTGCTGTGGTGTGTACAAGAGTGTGCAAGGCCCATGCATGTTTTGCATTATTTTAACTTAAGTACATGTCTGTTATTTACTTTCAGATTTTGGCTGGTAAAATCAATCATATAATGAGTAGTTGTATGATTGGAGAACTGGGAATTTGATGATATAAGATTTCCAGATATTATCTGTTGCATCCTTATTTTCTTTACTTGACTTTGTCATCCTCTACTACAAGAGTTGAAGTAGATGATTGGTCAAAAGACTCAAAACCAGGTTTTAATTTGCAGTTACCTATAGTTATCACAACCAAGGTTTAGTTTTGCACAAATGCAGAACCTAAAATAATAATCAGAAATTTAGCTTAAAATGCTTCACCTTCAAACAGAGAGTGCTAACCTACAATAGTTAAAGAGTGGTAGTAAGAGATACAACCTGAAACTTAATGCTCGATACCGAAACATTAGGATAATCACGAAAATTACAACACAATGATGCAAAAGTCTTTCCGAATTCATCAAAAAAAAAAAATGTTTGTTCTTCGTTTAGATTTAAGAGCTAGATTGGCGAAATGCTGATAAATAGACACCCAGGGAATGACCATTACAATTTTATCTCAAACCTGCAGTGTTCCTAGCAATATATTAGTAAAAGATGACAGTTTCAGGCTTTCAGCACTGATATTACAAAGCAACAAACACATACATCACTAATTCTGATTTTGCAACATCACTACTTAAGTTCCTAGCCATTTATATAGTATCCTATCAGATTAAACTAGAAAGAAATAAGCAATCTTAATTCTTAAGCATGGCACTGTTACAAAAAAGAAGACAATTAGCATTTTGTCAATCTTACTACTAGCGACGAATGATTAGCAGGAGCGATTTCAACATAACATCTTTGCAGATAGCTGTTTACACTGTTTCTTTACATAGAAATAATAATTAAAAAAGGAATGAAAAACGGTTTATATTTTTTTCTCTTCAAATCTTCTAAAATATTGGAAGAGACTATTAAAGGACACAATCTTGATGTCTGAATCGCTTGCAATGATGGGGTTGCATATAGCTGTCAGTTCCCTCTTCTTGGCCTCATACTCGTAAGCTTCAGCTCTCCTGTTATCATTAATCCATTTAATAGCGTTCTTGATAGCTTTCTCCACCTTCTTCGGTTTAGTTTTAATATCACTTCTCATTTTATATACATAATCTTCAAACGCATTCATTGCCCTAATGTTCCTTTTGAATATCTCATCTCCAGCCCTGTACATCTCTGCATCTCGTATCATCCTCTCTATCTCATTCTTTAAATGCCTTCCCTTGTTATATGTTAATGTTGCATTGGCCTTCTTCCCAGCAATCTTACACTCAGCAGAGACACTCAAGACCCCATCTGCATCAATATTAAATGTGACCATAACTTTAACTTCACCCCTCGGGGAAGGAGGAAAACCACGAAAATTCATATCACCCAGTAAGTTGTTATCTGTTGACCTTGCTCTTTCACCCTCGTAAACTTTAATAAGCATTCCAGTCTGATCATCTATTGCCGTAATGCATGTCATCCGTATGCTGGTTGGAATTCTTGTGTTCCTTGGAATAACAATATGCATTGCATTACCCAAGGCCGCAACCCCAAGTGACAAAGGAGTGACATCTACCAACTCTAAATCCTGAATATGATGATTTCCCACACCATTTAGAACTGCGGCTTGGACAGCTGCACCATAAGCAACAGCCTCATCAGGATTAATACTCCTGCAGAGCGATTTCCCATTAAAGAATTCTTGCAATAGCTGTTGCACTTTAGGAATCCTACTTGATCCACCCACTAGAACAATATCATCGATTCTACTCTTGTCCATCTTCCCATCTTCGAGACACTTTGCTACACTATCCAAACAACTTTTAAACAGATCCATGTTCAAATCCTCGAATCTGGCACGTGTGATATTTGCACAGTAATCAATTCCCTCATAGAAAGAATCTACATCAATAGTTGCTACAGTATTCTGAGAGAGAAACCTCTTTGCCTTTTCACAAGCATTTTTCAATCTTCTAAGAGATTTAGGGCTCCGACTGATATCTTTACTGTACTTTTTGTTGAATTCCTCAACCTAATGGGCCATTAAACGATTGTCAAAGTCCACACCTCCAAGGTGAGTATCACCTGCAGTCGCCAGTACTTCAAACTTATCCTTTTTGATTTTGAGAAGAGAAACATCAAAAGTACCGCCACCAAGATCAAAAATAAGGGCAGTTTTCCCCCCAGTCGTACTACTTGTAAGCTCCTTGTCAAGACCATAAGCGACTGCAGCAGCTGTTGGCTCAACAAGAATACGCAAGACATTAAGGCCAGCTATTGTCGCTGCATCTTTTGTAGCCTGGCGCTGGGAGTCATTAAAGTGTGCAGGAACAGTAACAACAGCATTCTTTATATTCTTCCCCAAGTAGTTTTCAGCAATTTCCTTCATCTTAAGGAGGACCATTGAAGACAACTCCTCAGGAAAAAACTGTTTCTCCGCACCTTTGTAATTAACAACAATCTTAGGTTTCTGAGAAGGATCACTAATTACCTTAAAAGGCCAAAGCTTCAAGTCACTTTGTACGGTTGAATCATTAAATCTCCTTCCGATCAACCTTTTAACATCTGTATACGCAAATATGTAAAAATCTTTTCAGCAAATATCATTTTATCTTTCTAATTCTGAATTGTGGACAAACGATTGTTTAACATTGCGATTTCCTCACGCAAATATAAAGAGAGCACTTTGTTTTGGTTTTAGAGTCTAGACACATTGTGTTACATTTTTTCTATTACAGTCATGTTGGAATCCATCTTCAAAAAACACCAAAACATCAGTTCCGTAAAATAAAGTTCAGGAGAAGATTCAACTACAAACTTGTGATCAGTTATTCAGTTACAAGTGAACATATGAATAACATTAGTCTAATCTAGAATTTAATTTTAAAGATTTTCTAAGAGCATTATTTTTCATGCAACAGAGGAAAACATAGACACTTGACAATATACCATCTCACTACTACAATCTACAAACATGGCATCACATGCAAACATATCAATCTATAAGAAAATTAAACAAACAAAACTATATATATGTTCCACAGCCAGTGTTGGATAGGAACCAACTGCCACAATGTTTCATTGGCTGGGAACCGGACAGAGAGATAGGGTTCGGGTTCTCGCCATTGATTGGCTGTAACCCCACGTATAAAAAATTAAAATAGTACAAGACTACGAGAGTACCAAAAACAGTGTTGAAGGGGTTGAGAGCAGCCTGATTCGCAGCAGATTCGCCAATAAAACGCTCCATTTTGGTGAAAGCAACGCATGAAGGTGTGGTTCTATTACCCAGTTCGTTTGCAATGATTTCAACTCGATTGTGTTGCCAAACTGCAACACATGAATATGTTGTACCCAGATCAATTCCAACTGCTATATCATCGTCTTTTGACATTGTTAAAGAGTAAGTAGAACTTGATATTCTTGTGCACTTATTATACTAGAAAATAAGCCGCGCTTTGCGGCGGCATTATAATAATATTTTTTTAAAAATTATTATATATTATTTTATTATTAAATATGATAACACAATAGTTTTTTGAGTTTTGACTATATTTCNNNNATAAAATAATAAACATTATTTACTTAAATTTAAATACCAAATAATATGTATTACATTGAACATATAAATTGTATAAAATAAAATATTATTTCAAAATTATTGAAACTATAAAATCAAGATATGACTACATTACAGTTATTATAATTCAAAACTTATTAATTTGTCACAATTCCAAGATCTATTTTTTTTCAACTTTCACTAACAACATCAATGCCACCGATGTAGGTCAAGCAACCAATAACATCTAAAAAATGATTGATTAAATCATATTATACAAATAATATAATAATATATTGATTAAAAAAATTAGAAAATTAATGATAGTATTTGATCAAAATACCTGAGAGCGTTGGTGTCGTTCATACGTGCATCAATCATGTCGTTAGATATGAGTTGAAATCCATGCAGAGCTATGTTGATAATTCTTTCTTCAAATTTTTTGAGAGCAGTTATGCGTAAAAAGAGCAGTTTAGATCCATGTGATAAGGGTGTATATTGACCTGTACTTGCAACAACTTTTAAATTCTTGATGCTATAAAAACAGCCTTCCTCTAATTGATGTTGAAATCGAGAAATCAAATAATTCGGTATTGTTGCATGAATTAAATTTTTCTGCACACATCATGAATAA
>PHNY01039363.1:2191-12814 GCA_003724115.2 Anethum foeniculum | reverse complement strand
ATATATATATATATATATATATATATATATATATATATCTATCTATCAAAACTTATATGATTATTAATTAAATATGAAATCTTAATTCACAAAATTATTAAAAAAATAAAGAGCAAATTAGAAAAGCTCTATATGAAATTGAGAAAATCCTATCAAAACTATTATAAAAATAAAATTGACATCACAACGTAATTTACTACAACAACTAAGAAACGAACCGAAAATACATAATTTTTATATTTTATAATAAAAATAAAAATATTATATTAATAATAAGATAAATATTAAAATTAGTCCGTGCATCGCACGGGTTATAGGCTAGTACTAGTTTATATATTTATCTATTCTTAATGTCAGGTGATGACCATTCAAGCAACTTGAGAGGGTGTTATACTGCTATCTATTGAAGTTAAAAGTTGCTTAGTTTGACATGTATAAGAGACAGACCAAAATATTTATATTTTAGATTAGTTGACAATGTTTGACACCCCTAGATGTGCCTAAGATGCTCGGAGAGGAGAGAACCCGACTATGAATTATTTTTGAATCCAAAAGTTGAGAACATTTTTTTTCCTGACAAGTACAAGTACAACCCAGCCTAATGTTTGGAATCAGCCCATTCCAAAAATTAAATAACAATTATGGAAGCAGTCCAGCCCAAAAATTTAATAAAACTTAAACTTCAAATTACAACACAATTTCACATGTATACTTTTGGGCCGTGTTTGTTTCGTGGGATTATAATGCGGGGATAGTAATCCGGGATAATTAATTTCATCATTATTAATCCTAGGGATTAAATTATCCTATCCTATGTTTGTTTGTAAGGATTAAGTTTAGGATTGGACTATAAACCTTTAAAATTTTATCCCATATTTGTTTCAAGGGATAGTCATTGGGATTGGATTATATTCTTTTAAATTTTCCAATCCTATATTTGTTTTACATAGGATTATAACGAGTTTAAAAAATGACTTGTTAGAGGGAATTAAATAATACCTCCTCCACCCAAGTATTAGAGGGGATTATAATCATATCCCCTACTCCAACAAAACAAACACGGAATATGATAATTTAAAGGATTATAATCCTTGGATTAACCTTCAATAAGTTTTTATAAAATAAACATGGGATTGGAAAATTTAAAGGATTATAATCCTATCCTATACTTAATACCTTGAAACAAACATGACCTTAGTTGCTAAAATCTCATGTTGGAGTTTTAAAGAAAGAAAAGAGATAGAAGCTCAGATTTCGTAGTTTGGAGAAAAAATATTGATATATCTGCTTCTTCGTGAACAACTAATTGATTCACAATTTTTATTAAATTTAATAACTCCTATTATTATTTAAAAATAACAATTATATATAGAAAGATCCGTTTCTCACTCATACTCATTACTCATTTCTAAAATATATTAGATTAATTATTAAAAACAACATTATAATACAAAATATTTATTTTATAACTTCAAACAAAAATGTAACTTTTTAGAATAATAAAAGGAGTATATTTAAATAAAATATTCGCAAACTAGAATAATAAAACTTCAAAAATATTAAAAATAACCTTCCTAGCTAAAATATGTAAACAAACAACACAATTACGGTCCCCTCGAAAAATAAATCTCAAAAACAACACAAATACGTATATCGGGTCTCACTTGTTAGTCGGGTAAAAGATGAAATAACAAATTAGGGTAAATATAAGAGTGAAATTTGGGGCAAATCCACAAATCTCGATCTTCACTCGCACTTTCACAAACATAGATTCAACTTCATCATTCTCTACAGCTCTCTACTTATCTCAATTTCAGGTATGCAATCTTTTATCATTCACATGCCTATATTTTAGCTTCCAATTTTATTATTGCCAAAATTAGAATGGTTTAATTGAGAATTTTCCTAGATTTATAATTCAATTCTGTTATTCGTGTGGTAATTTCTAATTGTTTTCTAAACAGTTTAAATAAAGTAAAAAAATAATATTATGTTGTAGAATAAGATGCTTTTACATGCTTAGGATAGTGGTGATAAATTACTGTTATGATAAAAGTTGGTTAAGCAGTAGGCATCGGTGAAGTGTCTAGACGTGTGCGTTTTTCGTTTATAGTCGTTTTTTCGTGTTACATTACATCTTCCGGTGCTGAATTGACTACTTGGTTAAGCTGCATTAGTGAAATGATGATGAATTTGAAGCAATGTTTTAATTAGCGAAGACTACATTAGGACACGACTCGTGATTTGTGAACATTTCAGGTCGAATACTGTGATGAAAATAGCAGCGTATATGAGGAGTACATAGAGTTCATTTACGAGCTGCTTTTTAAAATTTTGAATAAGTATCTTGTAATTATAGTTTAACGTAATGCATTAATTGGTATCCTTTTAATAATATAACCGTTATATGAGCGTCTTCTTCTTTTTTTTTTTTTACCTTATATTATATATATGTACAGACTAGTATACGTATGGGATGAAACAGAGTTTAATCAGTCACTGGTCACTGAGAGGATAAATTTATCAAGTGCCATTATACTCGAGAAAACAAAGTAGACCAAATTAAAAAGATGAATATATCATGCATATCATGCCATGGCTGTTTTATATATAAAAAGTATTAATGTAACTACTTTTAAAAAGATTCGTCTTAAATTATGTACACGTGGTGACGTAGATCAATATGTTTTTAAGCTTTTATGGGTATGTATCCTTTTCCGGCTGCACTTGCTGTATCCTTTTCCGGTTGCACTTGCTATCACGTTGTATATGTTTTCAGTTCCCATGTGATACTCTACCTTTTATGGACTTCAATTACTATAACAACCATTCATATTTCCAGATTATCGTATTGCGATTTGCAGGGAAAGCAATCTGATGAATGTGGCTCTGTATTAAATGCAAATAGAGAACTTGCCTTTTTATTATCGTTGACACTAAATACTTCGGAAATTCTCTCAAGATTGAGCTGTTGATATGGATGTATCTTTAATGTCACTAATGCAGTAAGATGGAAGAGATCTCAGACCCTAAACCAAATGCATTAGAGCGAGTACTTCCTACTGTCCCAAATGGTAAATGTACTGCACCAGTGCAAATGGAAAGTTTGACGTCTGTTGATGTTCAAAAAGTATCAGGTGAAGCAAAGGTTGAGGGATATGTTCCTGTTGGTGCTAAGATAGTACGTTCTCCAGAAGATTTAACTAAACTTGTTCCTTGTAATGATTTTGCGGAAGATATAAAATTCTTTGATTCTGGTTCCATGCAACTACAAGCTGAAAGCTCCATTGGAATATCGTTGATTCCTAAACAAGTTACAACGTCCTATACCCATGACCATGAATCTGGTTCTAAAATGGTCATTAATGAAGTAATGCAAGAAAACCATGTAATTGCCACAGAAAGTACTTACCAAAAATCTGAATTTGACCGTATAAATATGGAACAAAAAGAAACCACGCCAGAAGTGATCCATAAGTCTTTCTTGGAATCCTCAGCTTCCTCAATAGATATTCAATTAAATAATCATAACAGTTATCAATCAGGACTGCCACCAGAGAATGCAGCAACAGATCGCGAGCAAGTCCAATTGGGACACCGAAGTGATGATGCTATAAAGAATTCTGGTCTTGAGGAATTGGTAATAGGTCAGAAAACAGTTGCCAAGAGTCCTAGCCAGTTGGTAGACACGGGGAAAAGAGGTCGAGGTCGGCCCAGGAAAGTACAAACTGGCCTTGAGCAATTGGTACTAGGTCAGCAAATTGCTTCCAAGAGCTCTAGCCAGTTAGGTGACACAGGGAAACGATCCCGTGGTCGGCCCAGAAAAGTACAAAATTCTCCAACTTCTTTCTTGGAGAATATAAATATGGAACAAAAAGAAACAATACCAGAACAAGTGACCCAAAATATTTTCTTGGAGTCCTTGACTATCCCGACAGACAATCAATCAAGAACTTATAACAGTGATCAATCAGGACTGCCACCAGAGAATGCAGCAAAAGATTGCCAGCACATCGAATTTGGACATCAAAGTGGTGATACAAAGATTTCTGGACTCAAGGAATTGGTAATAGGTCAGGAAACAGTTGCCAAGAGTCCTAGCCAGTTGGTAGACGCAGGGAAAAGAGGTCGTGGTCGGCCAAGAAAAGTACAAACTGGTCTTGAGCAATTTGTACCAGTTCAGGAAACTGCTGCCAAGAGCTCTAGCCAGTTGGGAGACACGGGGAAAAGATCTCGCGGCCGGCCCAGAAAAGTACAAGATTCTCCAATTTCTTTAGGGGGTAATGTCAAAGTTTTACCAGAGAAAGGAAACGATTCTCAGGAATTGTTGGTAAACAGCAGCAGATCATTGCGCTCAAGGTCACAAGAGAAATCTATCGAACCCGACTTCAGTAATATTGTGACAGAAGAAGATGCTGACAGAGAAAAACCAAGGAAGAAGAGGAAAAAGCGAATGGAGGAAAATAGGGTTGATGAATTCTGTAGAATAAGGACACACCTACGGTACTTACTACACAGAATAAAATATGAGAAGAACTTCCTTGATGCTTACTCTGGGGAGGGTTGGAAGGGACAAAGGTTTGTAGTTCATCAAATAATCTATCTTTGTTCAAATTCTTTTATCATGTGGCATGGTTAAATGTATATTGCATGCTAAAATCTTATATATTGGGCTCTAACTCGTTCCGAAAATACATTGCATACCTTGCATGCAATGATGAACACAATTGTTGCTGATGGGCTTTTTATTTGAGTGACCATTTTGGGAATGGTGAAATTAAAATGAACTTAGATGAACACAGCTATATATATTATCAGTATAAGAAGCAAGTACGATCTATTAAAAATATTAATTTTCTGAACTGTCAAAAGTATAAAAGGAAAACGGAAGATCTTTGTATTAATTTGGTGATTCGACCCAATGAAATAAAGCTTAGCCATTTTTTGTAGGAGAGGGAGTGATAATTATTTAAATTTAACAGCAGTACTTTCCATGTGGTATCATTCAATTATGTATTCCATCTGTTCAACACAATGATTCTGAAAAACTACATCTTACCTCTATAGGGTTAACATTACATGCTATTAGTTTGTCATTTTGGTACCAGGCCTTTTGCAAACTGTTGATTGTGTTAAATAGTAATAGCGGACATATTCATCAAGCTGGGACTAATGTAAAAAAGAAAAGAGAAAATATTCAGTATGATAAGTCACGATAGGCATGAGGATAGAGCTTGCGAGTCACGTAATACATGAATATTCTTAGGTCAAGAGAATCAAATGTACATATGGAACTTGTGTTGTGTGTGTTCGTGTGTGTTTGTGCACAATGTAAATACTCATAAACAGGCAAAAGAACAATTAATAAAAATTTGTAAATTAGAACTGGGCATATCGATACTAAACTCCTCAAGTACAAGATTTTTATTCAAATAAGGTGTCCTAATCTATGATGCTGGTAATGTTATGATGCACTATGGATATCTATTAAGCATTACATGTCCAAGATATTCAGTGCACACCTTATAGTAAATTTTAAATTGCATAAACTGCCGAGTGCTGAGTGAATTGTTTAAGGAAAAATATCTTGCTGGACAAGTCGAACCCAGATGAAGTTTTGACCTTCTGTCAGATAAAAAAGAACGAATGGATCGTGTAGGATTCCGAAGAATATCCATTTATATTTTTATTATATCTTGATACCTAGTAAAATGAAATTTCTTATTTCAAAGTGAATTTGTTATCTCTGTTTTGGCTTATATTTTTTTCCTATTTACTCTGATGTCTATTTTGATTGAGGACAAAGTGTTTGAAAATCTACTGATGTATATAGAGTTTTCTGATTTCTACTTAATTCTACTTCTTAGAATTTGCTTAACGTGTAATTATCCAGCCTAGACAAAATAAAACCTGAGAAGGAGCTTAAACGAGCAAAAGCTGAAATTTTCGGACGCAAATTGAAAATTAGAGATCTATTTCAGCGCTTGGATTTAGCACGTTCCCAGGGAAGGCTTCCAGAAATTCTATTTGATTCTCAAGGAGAAATTGACAGCGAGGAGGTAAGTTGTGCTCTTTGTCTACGTGCCATGTTCCTCCTTTGATATTGTTGACACTTTAAACTTTGCATATATTTATCTTTTTAATAAGTTATATATGTTGTGGTAGATATTCTGCGCGAAATGTGGATCCAAGGATGTGACACTCAGTAATGACATTATCCTTTGCGATGGTGCATGTGATCGTGGATTTCACCAATTTTGTTTGGACCCACCATTGCTGAAAGAATACAGTAATATCTAAATTACTGATTTTAAAATTATGCTTTAAACTTTTGTCTCTTGTGCTTATATGTCCTTTTATTCCTCATTTTTGCCCTCGCTTTTTGAATGTAAATGCTTTAGTACCTCCTGACGACGAGGGTTGGCTTTGCCCGGGATGCGAGTGCAAAATTGACTGCATCAAGTTACTTAATGATTCTCAAGAAACAAATATTTTACTCGGTGACAGCTGGGAGGTTTAGTACAGCAACTTTACTTGCCCATTTGCAATTGTAAATGTATGCATTTTATTTTGAAATATTTTACTTGTATCTGCAGAAAGTTTTTGCTGAGGAGGCAGCAGCAGCAGCTTCTGGGAAAAATCTAGATGATAATTCTGGACTGCCGTCTGATGATTCTGAGGATGATGATTATGATCCTGGTAGCCCTGATTTGGATGAGAAGGTGCAGGGAGATGATTCGAGTACAGATGAATCTGATTATCAGTCGGAATCAGATGATATGCAAGTTATACCTCAAAAAAATTCGTGCGGGCTTCCTTCAGATGATTCTGAAGATGATGAATACGATCCTAGTGCCTTAATTGTTGATCAGATGTGCAAGGACAGCTCATGTTCTGATTTTACATCTGATTCTGAGGATTTTACAGGTGTGTTTGATGATTGTAAGGATACTGGTAAAGCTCAAGGGCCACTGGCGTCAACCCCAGATCACGTTAGGAACAATGAAGGGTGTGGGCATCCTGAGCTAGGTGATACTGCCCCTCTGTATCCGAGAAGACAAGTAGAGAGTTTGGACTACAAAAAGCTACATGATGTAAGCTACTCCAATTACATTTTGTAAATATTGCTATCTTTCTCTGTATGTTTAAAGATTCCATGCAAATTTGTTTGACCTTGAGTCGTCGTGGCAACTGTAGACGTGATAGACGTGATCTATGTTGTCTTATGAGACAAAAGTAATATGGCGGAACTGTTGAATTTTGACATCATGTACTTCCTCTTTGATATTTTCTCCTACGCACTAAAAAGAACGTTGCGAGGAGTTCCCCTCTGAGATCAATGCATTTCTCAAAGATCATTCTTTCCTGACAGGTCACCCGTACAGGGGGCTTGTGTTAGTATATAATGTTGTAGTGCTAACATATTTTCTTAAATATTTGTTAAGTATACTTTTACAACTATGGCATTATTTAGAAGGAAAAGAACACGAGATATATTGCATTTGATATCTGAGTTGGTGTTCTTCAAATCGGAATATTTAGAATGAAATAATGTTAGTGTTTCAACATTTTGTAGATTGAATTCTATAAATTGTATGACATCTTGATATTCTTTCAAGTCAACTTGATGTAATTATTTGTACTGATACAAACCAGGTAATTCCAGGTACATCTAAATTTCACATTGCATTGTTAATTTTTTCCCTAATAGGATGATATTTAATATTATACTTATTCCTGCCTGAATTGGTTATTTGGTTACTAAATCTCTTGTTTTTGAAGGAAGAGTATGGGAACACATCTTCTGATTCAAGTGATGAAGACTATATGGTTACTTCTTCACCAGATAAAAATAATTCCGATAAAGAAGTTACAGAAACGGAGCATGGAAAAGAGAGTGGTGATTTGGAGCTAGATCAAAAAGCGAGCGAATCCACTCATAATAGGAGATGTGTAAAGAAGTTTGCTGTTGAAGGCACAGATTCTTTGCTTTCTAGATCATGTGAAGACTCTGAAGCACCTGTTGCTAGTAGTAAAAGTACTTCAAAAACATTGTACGGGAAACATGCAACTCAGGTATTGTAGTCCTCAATTTTAAATTTTGCATTGGATCCTTGTGGTTAAGTGGGGTCAGGTCGCATGTTATGCTTGTCACAAGCAAAAGTATCTTCTTTCATTTGGTGTTTTATATGTCCTAGAGTTTGTTTTGACTTGAGCGGTGAAGATTGATTACAGAATGTAATGCACAAGTTGGTTCAATAGACACTTATATTTAGAAGGTATACACGCGCGCGCGCGTATAAGGGGAGGGGTGAGGAATTGAACCATGTTCGTTGTCATGAGCAGCTTTGCCTTTGCTTTTAGACTAAACCCTCAACCTCAATGATACAGTTTTATTTGCAAGGGAATTATTTATTTGCAAACCCTACTAACTGCAAGGGCAACAATTAAATGGTGGTTAACACGCAAATCTTGTTTTACATATATTATGATGTTATACTATAATGCTTTGTTATGTTTAAGTAGAAGCATGTTCTGTATACTAGTGTGTGCAACCAGCAATACAGTTCTGCATATATCAATGCCAAATAGGGAATGCTGTGTATCAAATATTATCCACTTTTTATACATTTTCACTATGCATTAACACCTTGATAAATATTTTGATGTGCAGAGACTCCTCCAATCCTTCAAGGAAAATCAATACCCTCAACGAGCTGTGAAAGAGAGTTTGGCTGCAGAATTAGCACTTTCAGTCCGACAGGTAAATAAATTTCAAGGAGTTACTTTTTATCAGTCTTTTTTTCTCCTCATTCTCTGCAAGATGTTATTTGTTAAAACAGGTTAGCAACTGGTTTAATAATAGACGTTGGAGCTTTCGCCACTCATCACGTTTTGGATCGGATGTAGCTGAATTTGATTCAAACGAAGGTACTCCCCGTCAGAAAAGCATTGACATGTCTGGATCCGGCTTGAAATCGGTCTTGGACAATTCTACTTGCAGTGAAATTGAAAAGAAGGAACAGGATATGGGAAGCCTTGGTTTGACAGAAGGTTGCGACAGATACATGACGCTAAACATGGTTGCAGATGAAGGCAATGGGCACACTCCTTGTATTACAGAAACTAGAGAAGAAAAAACCAAAGTTGGTAGTGAAGCCACAACAGAACCCAATATAAGTTTGGAGAAGCCTAAACTGAATATGGGAGATGGTTCACCAAACCTGGAAAGTGGGGAAAAGTAGCAGTATCTAGTTAGGAAGTATGATATCTATCTCTTGAGTTTTAATATTTGATGGCCTTTCAGAAGCCTTAACAATCAGGGGAAAAGAGCACAAAGCAAAATTCCTAGGGCGCTGTAAGATTGCGATCCTTTGTTTGTAGTCACTATGGCAATCCTTGCATTCTGCCAAAGTGAGAACAAATTTGGTGTAAAAGCAAACTTTCTGACTTGCATAATAGGTTGTCGATGATTTTCTCATTCAGGTTTATCTCGTTTAGCCCCAGCAAGGATGCTCGGGAAAAGGTTATAAACTATTGGACAGTTTAGAAGAATTGGTAATAATATTCAATATATCTCCTCATTCGAATGAATGGTTATACCTTGTGAAGATAATCAAAGATTTGTCATCATACTATCTGTTTGATTATATGATCAAGAATACCATTTGGAGTGAAGGTTTTGTCTGCTGCCTGTTGCAACTAGAAGCGCCGTTTTCAGGCACTCAAGTTGTGCAATTGACAGCTTTAATAAACCCCCAATACAAGTTTGTATTCAGAACCTGTTCAAATACATTATTTCGACCTATTTTCCATATATTCATATAGGTTAAACATCTCCTGTACCTTTAGAGAAAAAATTGAATTTGTTAAATTGTCTTGAAATTGCATTTTTCGGTGAATTGTGGTGTGCAATATTTCTTAACTTGTGAATGTGCTTGAGCTTGCTGGGTAGATCTGTTACCATTGGGTCTACTGATGTGATTTTTAGCAACTCTAGTGTTTCCGCTCTTTGTGTATGATCTATCAGACTGTAAAGTTAAATTGGAAAATGAATTCTGCTTCCGAGTGATTGCAGATTGTCATTCATAGATTTACCTCTTATGCAGTTACAAGTATCCGACTATTCTTAAGAATTATGCGACAGCCCGCAGATCCGGGGGTCTAGATCTGGTGCCACTAATACAAAAATTAATTTTTTTTATAAACTGCACTTCGAGATTAAGTCGCAGTAAATATTTTAAAACCTGATTTTTTTTTTCTTCTAAATAAGGTTTTAAAGTAAGTCGATTTTAACCCCTTAAAAACAGGATCGCATACAGGTTACAGTATTGAAATTAAAATCAACCAACCTGATCTCTGATGTATAACTTAACCACTTAGATTCCGTGCCACTTAGCATTACTCTCACGCGCAGCTTAATCAGGTAAATCACCTCTGGCCTTAGCTGAAAGGTTTAGGGTTGAAAAGCAAGAATGAGCAAAAATGCTCAGCAGTACCATATATGAATAAAAAGGATATATGATCGATGTAAAACAGTTATATGAGCAAGAGTAATGAAATCATTCATAATTTGAAAATAAAACTGGAAATCAACATTTACTAGCATGCTTTACGAAACGT
>PHNY01039283.1:9538-29705 GCA_003724115.2 Anethum foeniculum | reverse complement strand
ATACATCTAGCCTTGTCTTTTCATAATTTATTCAAAACCTACAAGGCGATCTTATACATCTAGCCTTGTCTTTTCATAATTTAATCAAAACCTATAAGGCGATCTTATACATCTAGCCTTGTCTTTTCATAATTTATTCAAAACATTTCGGGACCGAGCATCTTTCGTTCTCCGACTTCATCCCAATACAAGGGAGATCGACATTTCCGTCCATAAAGGGCCTCGTAAGGGGACATCCCAATACTGGCATGAAAGCTATTGTTATATGAGAACTCGATCAATGGCAAGTGATCATCCCAACTTCCCTTAAAGTCTACCGCGCAGACTCTTAGCATATCCTATAATGTCTTGATGGTCCTTTCACTTTGCCCGTCAGTCTGGGGATGGTAAGCGGTACTCATGTTTAACTTGGTTCCCGCGCATTCCTGAAAGCTCCTCTAGAATCTAGAATTAAATCGAGGGTCTCTGTCCGAGACAATAGATACTGGAACTCCAAGACGACTTTTAAAACTAAAATCTGGTCAAAATACGACTTTTAGGTACATACCGAACTCAGAAATGAATGTAAAAGACTCGACCTTTTTCTAAAAAAGGAATTGGGTCTTGAAAGTATTTTTAATGGAAGCAGAATATTTTTCTTAGTCCATAGGCATTCATTTCGTCCAAAATCAGACTAACGGTCTAATTTTTAAGAATAAAATAAGAATAAATCAGTTAATAATATTATTAATTGATTATTCAATATTTTATAAATTTTCAAAAGCTGAAAATAATTTTTAAAAATTTATTTGGCTTAATTATAAAAAATTATATCTTATTTAACTATTTATAAATAAAATTAATTGATTAAATGATTTAATCAACTAATTAAATCAATAAATAATTAACTAAAATAAATTATAAATAATTAGATCAAATTAGGATTTACGAAAATAATAAAGGAAATAATTTTCTGGGATTAAAAGAAATTTACTTAATTATTTAAAATAATTAACAAAATAAATTTTGAATTTAAGATCAATTATTTTGAGATAAACAATAGAGTTTTGATTTATTTTTTTAAAAAACAATTCACAGAAATGTATAAGTTCATATAAATGCATTTTTATCACATAACAAATATTCGAAACATTATCTTGGTCCTTACGAGACCACATATAAAATCTATCACATAATATTTTTGGACCAGAAACATTTTTAAATTAAATCAACACATAATATTGATTTTAACACATAATTAAATAATCACAAATAATGCAAGTTCCACATAGAATATTTTTATACTTTCAATAAATAAAATTTTGACGCGGATAAAATATCCACTCAATCCCTAAAGTTTTAAAATGAACTCAATTTACTGATATTGATGAAACGATCAACCTTTAATAAAATTTTTGAAAATGGTAAAAGTGTGTAAATATTTTTACAATACCAATAGGGATCGATGTAAAACTTATGAATTAACACATTGGCTCATTCAAGGACGAGAACACATCAGATATGAATAAAATATCCGTAATTTTATTCCCTTCAAATTGGAAAATCACAGAAAATATTTAAATAATAATTATAATAAATTATGAAATTACGGGATATTACAGTCTACCCCCTTTATAAGGATTCCGTCCTCGGAATTAGCCGAAGAGAACACTACTATTCTGCTTGCTGACTTTCCGAATTCCAATAATGTCTATCGCAATACTAGATCTTTAATATCTGATACTCATTCTTAACTAATACAATTGCCGCTTGGGTTCCACTCTGCACTATTGCTTCTTTTCCTCATAAAATTTGACCAACTTCTTAATAAGATAACCTTGATTCGAACTTGGTTGACACACCTTCATTATGTTAGAAATGATAACATCATGGAATCTTGAAGAGAAAAGATACAAATATGATAACAAGTGTCCCACAATTATGGTTATCAAAATATGAATTTTTGAGCAAATATTGTTGGAATAAAAGATTAACTGAGAGATTAATATGATCAAAAGAACTCGACGTTGTGTGCCTTAGTTCTGACATTTACAAGTAAGGTGATCAGCCTTATTGTAAAACACAACACACCAGTGATGGTGTCCCATCTAACTTCTATCACACAGACAGAGAGTCCTAGCGTCCCCTATAAATAGGGTTGTTCATCTCAGTCGAAGTAAAGAAATATGAGAGGAATTAAAAATTAAATGAATTTTGAATATTTTCTAACAAATGATTCGTTGCACACTTTGGATCACAATTGATCATATTCCAAAGGCGATATTTCTGGAGGAAAGTGAATAGCCAGGAAAGAAAATTACTAGCACAAAGAGAGCAAGTGGTGCCACTTCAACTATACAACTATCCACCATAAAAGAAAAGTGGAAGTTCAAATATCATAACCTGACAGAGCTATCACAACTTGATAATAGGCTTCATAACAACCTGTGGCACATTTAAACATAGATATAATTGAACATATGGCTCTTTTAGAGAGAGGTCAAAACAATTAATCGAAAGGGGAGGTATTGCTAAGGTCTTTAAAAAATGCCTTCTTTATCAGCTCCTCTGATGACTCGTCATGTAATTATAAGCTTTTCTTTTCCACGTCCTAATATTATCGATACCTTACGTCGTCGATGATTCGCAATAGCCTCAAAAGATTCCACAATAGACATCCACAGCTACAAGGAATGCTATCCAGCTTAGCACGATCATCTCAAACGAGTATGCCTATCTTAACTTACTATTGGTACTATATCCAATAGTCCAACACGAACTCTATATGAGCTCTAGCGTCCTTACATAACTATACACACTCCTACACACTCTCGTTTCTTCTTTACTATAACCTTACTCTGATACCAACCTGTACCGCCCCCAAATCTGGGGTCAGAGGATTTGGTTGTCACTCAAATCTCAACATAATAAAGTCTGTTTAATCCAAATATAATTATCAAATGCCGTCCAAGAATTGAAACATAAGATCAGACCCCGACTATACCAAGATCTTTTTAGGTTATAGTGCTAGAAACAAGATTTCCAAATTCCACAAATATAATTCTTCCTTTTTCTTTTATTACACTTTTCAACAAAATTCAAACTCAAAACTTAGCCCACTAGTATAACTTCGAAAAGAAGTATACCAGGCCCAATTACACGATAACATAACTAATATAATTAAAACAACTTAATACAATAATACTTACGCAATTTTCGAGTTCCCTGGCACAACCATCTTCACAATGCATCTTTCTTTTTCTTCTTTCAACTACACGGCTAAATCTTGCAAGTCTATTTTCTCGCTGGAGGGTCAAATTTAAAACAGGAAAATATGAGCGAAAGAAATGCTCGACAAGATTTTTAAAAACATAATAAGAAAGCCTCAAAATGATTTGCGACTATTTCAAATGAAATCGATATTTTTAGTTTAACAATATCAAAACAATTATGATTACGTTCAATACTTTTCCGTTACATCTTTTGGTAATTAAGCAACAGAGGCTTTAACAATAATTTTAATTTCAACGAGAATCTGGTCAACTACCCATACTGGAAATCAGTTGACTTAAGAAGATTATCATTTCAAGATATTTGCAAGAAGAAACCATTTTGCTCTGTATACTAACAGGCATATCACAATCAAAATAATATGAAACAGTAATCATAAACTAAATCATAATTTTTTATATCAATATTCTTATCCAAAACATAAAAAATTGATAAGTCATTTTTTTAATGATTATCACAACAATTTAGATTGGAATCAATTTCGACGGTATGTTGCCGCCGGTGATCAGCCGCGGAGCAACACCGGTGTGCCGCAACACATCCAACAAACCAAGGGGTACCAAAAAAAAGAGGCAATTATGTCTGCCTGAGGCAAGTATGTCTGCATATGGCAAGGTATTATAAATGTTTCATATAATATATAACCCACGCTACGCCTCCGCCACGGTCATCTTACGCTAACCATCCTATCTTAAAATACTTTAATAAAGGAGCCGAGTCAAGCGACATCCTTAATAATTTACTTCCCCCATTTCACATGGTCAGTATTAATACCAAAATAGCCTTAGTATTTCAAGGAATAAAACATTTGTCTATTCTGAATTTAAAACAGTGAGAACGTTTATATAATTCAAAAGCCAACATCTGGATATGAAAAAGCATTTAACTATTATGAATGTAGAATAGTGGAAGCGTACTTGCATAATCAGAACTAAACATTTTGAATATAAAACATTTAGAATGGAGGATGAATACTTGCCTTTGGTCCTTAGCAATTATGCCCACTCGCAACAACACACATATCTCATTCTGTCATCTCATGACATCATCAACTTTATTCCAATAACTCTTTGATCAGCCACTACTACGGTCCCTAAAAGCCTGATATGCAGCCTCAGTCAATTTCTCTTTATTTAATGTTTTGATCACCTCGAATGACCCGCATCTATAACCAAAAGATATCACTTTAATCGTCTAAACGATAATCACACGGTGAATTGTCGTCTAAAACCGTATCGTCTACCCATACGATAACCCCTAATACGGAGTAATAACATGCATCACATAATCATGTAACTCACCAGTTAAGCACATAAACATATAATGCACGTAAGCACGTAATTCATGTAGCACATAACTCGGTTTGTCAAAAGATTTGGTTTAGTATTTTTAAAACTGAAATCCAGTCAAAATACGACTTTTAGGTACATACCGAACTCAGAAATGATTGTAAAAGACTTGACCTTTTTCTAGAAAAGGAATTATGTCTGGAAAGTATTTTTAATGGAAGCAGAATATTTTTCTGAGTCCGTAGGCGTTCGTTTCGTCCAAATCGGACTAAGGGTCTAATTGTTATGAATAAAATAAGAATAAATCAATAATTAATATTATAAATTGGTTATTCAATATTTTATAAATTTTCAAAAGCTGAAAATGATTTATTCAACTAATTAAATCAATAAATAATTAACCAAAATAAATTACAAATAATTAGATCAAATTAGGATTTTCGAAAATAACAAAGGAAATAATTTTATACGATTAAAATAAATTTAGTTAATTATCTAAAATAATTACCTAAATAAATTTTGAATTTAAAATCAATTATTTTGAGATAAGCAATGGAGTTTTGATTAATTTTTTTTAAACAATTCACAGAAACAGTTAGGTTAGGGTTTCATTAGGGTTTGTTGGATTAAAAGAAACCCAGTGGGGAAATGACCGGATTTTCGAAGAACTAGCCGGATAGTTTGCATAATCCGGCGAGCTTCAATATTCCCGCAATCTCCGTTTTCGATCAAAACAACTCTGTTCTATACGGTTTTCAGTGCAAATCGACTCAACAACTCGATTATACCAATAACAACACCAACAAATTATTACCTAACCGATTCCGGAAAAATCGATTTGAAACTTCCGGCCATCAAAATCGACAATCACAAAAACGTAACCAAACTCAACCAAATCTGTCACTAAACATTCCTTATTATCATATGAAGCTAACCAATTAATTAAAACTAGCAAACATACACTAAATCGACCGGAAAATCGATCAATAACGGCGGTGAAACCTATTTTCCGGTGAACACTATTTCATAATCAAAACACTCTTAGAATCACACGAGTCGACTCTAAATTAGATGATCTATCTATTGAAATCACCAAAACACATGAACAACTCACCAAATTCTAAATCCAAATTCGAATTAAAATCAAGAAAAATGAAAAAATAATCAAAAAAGTACTATTTAGTGAATATGTTGATAGATTATTGTAGTATGAACTGAGAGCTTCGATTTGACAACTAGATCGTCGAAATCGGTCGCCGGTAACACCTTCAAACGAGACTTTGATCTTCAAGAACTCATCAAGAACACCCAAATCGATTTAAATACTTAAAAAAATAATAAAACTTGAAAAAGTATCCAACAACGAAATAAATCACTCAATCATGTAGAAACAGGTTGAGAGCTTCGATTTGGTTACTCAAACTACCGATTTGGACTCCAATAACATGCTCAAAATAGCTTTGATCCGCAAGAACATCTCAAGAACAAGTTTCCAGAATTTGTGCAGAATTATCTGATTTTTCTAATTTTCCTGATTTTTTTATCAAAATCTGATTTATTAAATAAATAAAGACCTATTTATATTTTTAGAGAAATAATACCCCTTAAATCATTTGGGTGCATTTTAATCTCTAGTTACAATAATAAGCCCCTAATAAAAATTTATGGAAAAAAATATAAAAATATTATTTTCGAATAAATATAAAATTTATGTCAAAATTTTCCAAAAATTATGAACTTTCCAAAAATACAAAAATATAAAATATTTGAAAGTCCCTTGGTTTTATAAAAATAAAAGTGATTTTTTTGGACTTTAGCGTCTTGTTAGGGGTTCGGTCTGATAATTTTGAGTAAACCGAAATATTTTCTAAATTAAAAGTAAACCCCGAAAATAATTATAAAACATACCACCTCAAGAAAAATGATACAAAACACGTATATGCTACATATGCTATTTAAAACAAAGCCATATAACGTATAAGTTCATATAAATGTATTTTTATCACATAACAAATATCCGAAAAAATATCTTGGTCCTTACGAGACCACAGATAAAATATATCACATAATATTTTTGGACCAGAAACATTTTTAAATTAAATTAACACATAATATTGATTTTAACATATAATTAAATAATTACAAATAATGCAAGTTCCACATAGTATATTTTTATACTTTCAATAAATAAAATTTGACGCATATAAAATATCCACTCGATCCCTAAAGTTTTAAAATGAACTCAATTTACCGATATTGATGAAACGATCAACCTTTAATAAAATTTTTGAAAATGGTAAAAGTATGTAAATATTTTCACAATACCTATATGGATCTATATAAAACTTATGAATTAACACATTGGCCCATTCAAGGACGAGAATACATCTAATAGGAATAAAATATCCGTAATTTTATTCCCTTCGAATTGGAAAATCACAGAAAATATTTAAATAATAATTATAAAAAATTATCAAATTACGGGATTTTACATCACCTGTCACGTGTCTAGAACATAAGCATAGCTGCTGCTTTTGTTTACTCCAAACTTTCCATTCCTGTTTCTCTTTTTCTTCCTTGTGCCTTCATTTTTCACTTCACTTATGGAGGTCTTGAAAAGAGGACTAGCCACATACTTCTTTTCACTTTTAGTGTTAGACGTTGATTCAACACTTTCTTTACTCTCATCCTCATATGCAATTTCTTTCTTGATGATGAGTTCCTCATTAGCAGCCACCATACTAGTGTGAATGTGAAACATTTCCCTGCTCATCTTTTCAACAGTTTCTTTATATTGAGAGGTGTTTAAATTAATAGTGGTTAAGATGGGTACCTCAGTTTTTGATGAAGATGATTATCCTTTCTCTTCAGCCATGGGAGCATAATTTCCATATTCTCCATCTTCTTCATCATTTGTTGCATTCTGTCATCCAAACTTTTTCCCTCAGCAATATAAGCTTTTCCCTATTGTCTTTTCAGTAGAGCATCATATTTAGCTTCAAGCTCCCAGTATGCCTTATCTTTCTTCACCTTCCTTGGCTTGTTGCATTCTGTGGCAAAGTGGCCAGGTTCATCACAATTGTAGCATCTAATTTTAGATCTATCCACAACCCCTGTTTTGTTACCACTTCTGCCAGTTGTGTTTGATATCTTCAATTGAGATTTTCCTTTCCAATTGCTGTTGTAGGAGGACTGACCTTTACATTTAAAAGATCCGGGCTTCATGAACCTCAGGTTAGAGAATTTCCTTGCAAGGTAGGCCATGGATTGATCCACTTCATCCAACTCATCAAGAGTGTAGAACTCTTCCTCTCCTACTTCCACAATGACTTGTTTTTGAGGTTCCTTACATTTTTCCTCATTAGACTACACAGCTTGAGTTTGAGATTCATCTTCATTTAATTACAATCAGCTTTTGGTCATTTACTATCAAGGCATTTGACACATCAACTACATGCCCTTGATTCAGTTTCAATGACATCCTCTGGATCATCTTTAGCTCATACGTCTTAAGTATTCCATACAAGACCTCCAAATTTATGTTGTCTAGATCTCTTCCTTCCCTTATTGCAGAAATTTTCTATTCCAAGTGATGAGGAAGAGTGAGTAAAAACTTCAGGTTTATCTCATCACTTTCATAGTACTTTCCATGCAAATGCAAGTCATGTATCAGCTTGTTGAATCTCTCAAACACTTCAGTAATGCCTTCCTTTGGTTTAGCCATGAAACCCTCATATTGTGAGACCAAGATCCTTCTCTGGTTTAACCTCACATCTTCAGTACCTTCACATAAGATCTCTATCTTTTCCCACATTTGCTTGGCTGTCTCACAGTTAACAAAGTTGTTGAACATAACAATTGTCAAGATACTCAATCAAAATGAGTTACAAGCCATTATCCAGTGCTACCTTATCTTTTTCTGCTTCAGTGTATGTAGCTGGATCTTTCTGAATGTAACGGCTAGGAGTGACAACATCATCTTGAGTTGTTTCAGGCAGCAGCACCGTGGGAACAAAAGGTCCATGCTTTAGTATCCCAGGATACAACGGATGAGCCATCTTGATGTACAACATCATTTTCCTTTTCCACAGTGTATAGTTCCCATTTGTCAAAGATAGGTATCTTGATACTACTAAACTTTTGTACACTCATACTTCTAAGATCTAATCTTTTTACTTTTAGATTTTGCTCTGATACCACTTGTTAGGTATGAAATGCACACAGAGCGCGGGTGCGGGTGCGGGGGGGGGGGGTGAATGTGTGTTTCTTGATTTTCTTTAAAAATAGTATTTGTTATTTCAATTAAACCAAGTTTGAATGTGTAATGCAAGAAACAAACAGTTATCAAAATTCACTTGATTTTATTCAAAATCTATTGGGTTGTGCTACAAATCTAAGTTCTTGAATGTTTAAGAACTTAGCTTATACTCGAGAGAAAATACAAGATCTGTTTTTCTATTCCTGCTCTCTTATCTAGACAAAGGACATGTGTCATGTTTTATAGATTAACATGCAAAGTTTACAGTGATTGCACCAAAATAGATAGAAATATTTCCTAAAGACATTTTGTTTGTTTCTATATTCAGTGCTGCATATCCACGGACTATCTTGCAGGTCTGCTACACCCTTTGTCCAGATAATCATGGCCTTTGATCTTGCACTCTTCAAGCTGCATTTGCAGACTTTCCATTTTACTGATAAAACAGTTTGTTGACTGTAGATTTGAATCTTCATTGTTTTTGTATTCTGGAAATGGAACTGTTATCGAAATATTCTAAGTACTGAACACTTGTAGAGATGTCCTTGTCGTGATAGAGACTTGTCGATGTTCACTTGGAGAGATGTAACTTGTCGATATAGATTTTTATAGCTTCTATCTCGATGGATTTCTCTATTGCCTTGACTTCGCGATAGATATCTCTGTAAGTTGACATTGTGATAGATATCTCTATACACTGACTTCGCGATAGACTTCTCTGTAGACTTACTTCGCGACAAACTTCTCTACAGGCTTGCTTCGCGACAGACTTCTCTACAGGCTTGCTTCGCGACAGACTTTTCTATAAGCTTCCCTTCTCGATGGACTTCTCTATAAGCTTGCCTTCTCGATAAACTTCTCTATAAGATAGACTTCTCTATAAGCATAAACAGTTCTCAGTATAACTTGATCTGTGACTGGTCAACATCTGACTTAAAACATTTTTCAATCTAAAACATTATTCTCCTCCAAGCTTTATCTTCATTCTGAGGCATGATCAGACATGATCTTCTTCCAGAGTTTTATTCCTTTGCTTGATGACTTTTTATAGAAAAATATCCCAGTCTAGTCTTCTAATCAATTTTACAAACTCAAGAGATACAAATTCAAATTACTAAATCATTACAAGTCAACTAATTCTTGGGATTGTCAGTGTGACTTAGTCTTGTTAGAGTAAGCATGCCTTGCACAACACAAACCACATTACACATATCACAAAGAGTAGTAAATATTCGATCTTTGAATTTAAGTTTGAAAATGTATCTTAAAAACACTTCATTTTATGAAAACAGAAATCCTTAAATAAAACCTATTTTGGCAAAATATTTGACCACTTATGGAAATAAAATTTTAAGTTTGAAAGATGATTTTAAGTTCACATTATAATCATACTTAATTAGTTTCAAGTTAAACTAAGTTATAAGGTTGAATAACTTTGTTACCTGATTACTAAACTTGACTATTACTAACAAAGTGAAACAATAACTTAGAACTAAATACAATGGTAAGACATTTTAAAGTAAAAAGACTATCGAAGATCGTTTAGTTAATATACACATAAGAGTACAAGTGATAGCTAACCAAACTACATTAGATCCATATAGGATTCCAACGAAATTTCGGCAGCATTTCCCTATACTTTCACAAAACCAGTCGGTCGCAAGCCGACACCAATCCAATCAACAATACAAACATACTAATACCAATCTTATTATAATATAACTAACTCATATAAACCTTTATTGATATCAAATGCATATACAATTCTATTTGCGACCACTATTGACAACTTTTAAAATCAAGTAGACAAGCAACATACATGTGGTTAAAGAACACATATAACTCACATTAAATGATAAATCAAAGCACATGATCACAAAATAAGTAACTTCATTTACATACTAACACCAAACTGAAATTTTATAAATGAATACACACTTATCAAATACTAGTCAAACATGGTCAAATTGAAGTCAAAACATCTTGAAAACAAAATAACAAGTATACAATTCATTTCTTAACTTTTAAATTAACTAAATTAAATTATATAAACCTGATTAAACTCTAGTCATGCCTCATTCTTTTAAATTTCAGATTAATAATACTAATTTATCATATTTTGATCAATTTGGTCATTTTTGACCATTACACTAAAGAATTCAATCTTTTTCCTTTTAAAATTGACCATAAGCCTAAATTAAACTTCTAAAACTATATAATCCATGTAACCAACCTTTAACTTAACAATTAATAATTTAATTTTAATTTATTTTATTCCTTAAAATTTGAATCTAAATAGGCTTAAAAACAATTCGAAATTCACTTCCATCATTTTAAAATCATATAACCTATTCCATTAATCCTAATTATCCTTAACAATCCTTCACAACCTCAACATTATTCACCTTTCAATTTTTCTATGAAACTCCGAATTAAAAGTCTCCAAAAATCAAGCCAAAAATACTATTTACTATCTATAATTCATATAAACTTTTCATGCTTCTAATAATTAACCAAATATTTAACAAACACTTATTATAATCATATAATTTGAGATTGATCAACAAAACTCAATCCCTTATAATTTAACAAAAAAAAAAATCTGAGCTAAAAGAAATACAGAAATTTCAAATAAAATCAAGAATCAAGCATGCACCTTATAACTTATTCATAGAGTCTTATGCAAGAATAATTATCCCTAATAATTGCTTAACATCACTTAATCAATCAAATACTAGTCACCGAAAACATATAATACAAAATAAACTCAAAAATTTGAATCGGAAAAACAAAAAATATACATGCAACCATAGATTATAACATGCAATCAAATTAACATCATACAATCCCATATAAATACTTAAACTTCCATAAGATATCACAAACAACAAGAAACCTGGCCACCTGCTGTGGTGTCCATGGAACCCCAAATGCGGGTGTCTCGCCAATACACGATTCCCATCCTCCTTTCCATCCTTATTCCTCCGTCAAACCTCAAAAAACACCACCTTAAACTCAAAACCCATCAAGTAAAACTTCAAGCAACACATACATGCAAGTATGTATGATGGTTTAGGAAAGAAGAGATTAAGATTTATGGTTTTAGATTGAAAGAGTAAGGGGTTTAAAGGTTACATGTAGGTGATGTAGAGAGAGAGCTCAGAGAGAGAAAAAGGGAGGGAGGTCGGTGAAGGAATGAGGGAGAAGGGAAGAGAGCTGATATTTTAGGCTAACAAAACAGGGATATGATGGTAATTTCATAATTAAAACTAATTACTTTTGAATTTTCTTTTAGAATGTTAATGGCTAAATTTGTAAATTATAAAACTGACTTGTAAGCGTTGAGATGACTGGTAACAATTGAGAAAAATAGAGAAAAATAGAGATCTTATTTTTAAATGTAGAGGATGAAATTAGCTTTCTATACATATTTTTAGAATAATTTTTGAGCGAGTAGATTATTATATGAATTTTACAAGATAAGTGGCTAAAATAAATTAAAAACACATTTTTGTAAAGTCTATAATATTATTCCAGAGATCACAAAAGAAGATACAATTTAATCATATTCCAATGATTTTATAGAAATATTCAAAGGCAAATAAAATAGAATTTTCACACAAAAAATCATTTTAAAATACATACAACTATTCCAATCAATTGAAACCACATATATACCAAACCTAGGCGCACATAATCAACATATAAAATATCAAATTACTCAAGAATTATCAATTTACTATTTTTCATTTATTTCTCAAATCCAATCACATTTTTAAATACGCGGTACAAAATCAAGTACCCACAAAATTCTCAATTCACTTCACAAATCATATACCATATCTCCTTACACAAAAATGTCTCATTGAACCGGAATAAAATAAAATATTAAATTTATCATCTAATTCACGTGAATACACATAAACATATAATATTATATTAAAAATTTCACAATCTTTAAAGAATGAACCAAAGAAAGTGGATGAAACTCTTCAAGATGGTGATGGGTAACAACAATGCAGGAAGAGTTATATGAATTTGAAAGAAACAAAGTTTGGACACTAGTGCCTAGAACAAAGAATAGATCTATTGTTGGCACAAAGTGGGTGTTCGAGGCAAAACCGGTAGTGAGGGCATTGTTACAAGGAACTAAGTAAGGCTAGTTGCGTAAGGCTATTCTCAGCAAGAAGCAATTGACTATGATGAGACATTTGTTCCAGTTGCAAGGCTAGAGGCCATCAGAATTTTTTTGGCATATGCTGCTCACATGAAGTTTAAAGTCTTTCAAATGGGTATGAAGAGTGCATTTCTTAATGGTGAACTTGAAGAGGAAGTTTATGTTGAACAACCTCCAGGATTTATTAATCCAAAATATCCAAATCATGTCTACAGATTGGATAAAGCACTTTATGAACTAAAACAAGCTCCAAGGCATGGTATGAAACACAGGCTCAGTTTTTACTTTGAGAGTGGTTTCAAAAGAGGTTCCAATGTACCATTAATAAAACTCTCTTTTACTTATATCATGGTAAGGACATGTTATTAGTTCAGATATATGTTGATTATATCACTTTTGGGTCTACTAATGATAAACTCTGTCAGAAGTTTTCTAAGCTTATGCAGTCAAGATACCAAATGAGTATGATAGGAGAGATGAGTTATTTTTCTAGGATTACAAGTTAAACAGACTGATGAAGGGATCTTCATTAATCAAGCTAAATACACGAGAAACTTGTTTAAAATGTTTGGAATACAAGATAGCTCAACTGCAAGTACTCCTATGACCACTGCAACCAAGCTAGATTTAAAAACTGGAGCATCAGTAGATATAACTAGCTATAGAGGAATGGTTGGCTCTCTACTCTATCTTACTGCTTGTAGACCAGATATCATGTATGAAACCTGTCTCTGTGCAAGGTTTCAAGCTGATCCAAGGGAACCTCACCTAGTAGTTGCGAAAATAATTTTCAAATATCTCAAAGGAACTATGAATCTAGGTTTATGGTATCCTAGAGAATCAGACTTTAAGCTAATAGGTTATTCATATGCTGATTTTGTAGGTTGCAAAATACACAGGAAAAGCACTATTCGAAGCTTCCAATTTCTTCGAGGCAGATTTTTTTCTTGGTTTAGCAAGAAATAAAAGTCAATTTTTACTTCCAATGTAGAAACTGAATATATTGTTGCAGGAATCTGTTGTGCACAGATTTTTTGGATGAAGAATCAATTGCTAGATTATGGATTAAATATTCTAAAATTTCTATATATTGTGATAATCAAAGTGCTATTGCAATGATAGGAAATCCAGTACAACACTCAATGAAAAAGCACATCTGTATTAGGTATCATTTCATTAGAGAACATGTAATAGAAGGAACAGTGGAATTACATTTTATTTCTACTGATCAACAGCTAGCGGACATGTTCACCAAACCTCTGAGTTAAGCTACTTTTACAAGACTGGTGAATGAATTGAGAATGATAAATGATCAATTCTTAAAGTTTGGAATCTACTAAGATTATTTTATTATTGCATGATTAATACATATGACATGTTACTAAATGTTGTTTCTTAAACTCTGAAATTTTTTATATATCAAAATTTGTAAACTTGGTCAATGGTCAGATACTGATGGGCGTCAGACTTCAAATTAATTTAGTATTTGAATTTATTTATCTTTTTAAGGTAAATAAAATATTTGTTACATGATTGATAGCTCATAAAAAGTGTTAGATTTCTTTTTGGACAATCGGTTCATATGTTGTGTGAGGTTATGTGTAAATAGTTTGTATAACAGTGCACGTTAAATAGTGCCTAATTCTTTATTCCAGTTATTATGCAACCACCTGTCAAATATTGACAGCTATCTCACCCATGTGCACCTATTCATTAAAAGAGAGAGAAGGAATAAAATAATTTTTTTTTACTTTTTCAAATTCACTTTTCACAAACGTTTTCTATTCTCTATTTTCTCTTCCTAGTTTTCTCTCCAAACACTGAAACCCTTTTCAAGCTTTTCAACACATAATTTCAATGGCGTATAAAACTTTTACTTATGATGGGGCAAAGTTTGTAACAAATAATTATGCAGCCATTCTGAACAACAATAGAGACGATTCAGCCTTCCATATGATTCAAGATCTACTGAGGGTAAGTGAAGTTGGGTTTGCTTTACCAAACCCACCTGTTGTTTCTGGGGCAAAAGTTCTTGAGTTTTGGAGAATAGCCCGTTTGATGATAGCGGTGAAGATGGGACTCCTAGCATCATCTTTACACATGCTGATGACGAGAAAGTTGTGACTCCTCATATTATTCGAGAAGATCTTCAAATTCCTGCCCATAACTCTTACATAGAGTTTATTGGAGATGATGAGATGAGGTGGTTCTTAACCTTATTTTGGTATGAAGGGTCCTTGGAAAAATTGGGTCAACTGAAGAGTCCTAGGTTGAGAAAAGAATGGAATTTCTAATTCGACTACATTACAAGAGCTTTCAATAACAATTACACAAATTTTGATGCCCTGCCAATTATGAGTCAATAGATTATGTATTCTCTTATCTTTATACCCATTACAACTTTGGTACTGTTCTGTTGAAATTTATTGGTGATAGGTTAATTGCATATAGGAATTCTATCTATTTTGCTAGATTCTGTCAGTTAATTTCAATTTTTGTTGTCCTAATATTGAGATTCCAAAAGCTCAACAAATTGATATTTTTAACTCAATAAGAGGGCTTTTAAGGATTTGATATCCAAGGATAGGAAGAAGAACAATCTTCCAGCCCTGAGGATACTTGCACAGGTCAGGCAGTTGTTGCTTGACAATTTGTCTACTTTGTATGGACTAGAGAATGCACAAGGAGCTATGCTACAGGAATTATCTGGGAACCCCCTGTAGCTAACCCAAGCTCCATAACCCAAACACTCTTACATACACAAACCACCTCAGGCGTCTGCCAAAAGACATCTGTTGTAAAATAGAAGAAACTTGCAAAGTCTGATTCTTCCCAATAGCAATCAGGACTGTGGGTTTCTCAAAAACCACTAAATGCTGACACGTTAAATGTGACACAAGGTTGAAAATAGGTGCTCCAGACAAAGAGCAAACTTTTTGATGAGCCTACAGACTCTGACAGTGATGATGACAATGCTATATTATCATCAAAATTTCAAAAAATAAATTTCGATGCAGCTCCAGCTGTGACTAGAGGTGACACTGGTCAAGGAACACTGAAGTTGCAGAATATCAAAAACCAGTGGTCAAGAAAAGGAGATTACTAACTCTCCTCTTCTAGCCTCAAAGCAACAAAGAAGAATTGAGGTGACTGCTGATCAAGAGTAGGAAATATTGTTTAATATCAAGAAGACTAGGACCTCTGAATCAGAATTAGCAAAGGCAAAAGGAAGCCAAGTTTTCAAGGCCTCTCATTATCAGCAGTGATGTAGCACACAAGAACTTGTGTCTTAAAAGGATACATCAGCTATCAAATATCCAGTCCCACAAGAACCTCTTTCTCAAAGGGTTGGAGAATACATCTCACTAAATGCTGATGAAGCCAGAAACTTTGATACAACTTTGGATGCATTACATTCTAATGCTGTCAAAGAATCTCGGACTCTTACCCATGAGGTTTCAAAAGTCAAGTTGCAGACCAAGAGTCTCTTAGCTCAGACTAAGAAGAGATTAGCTATGGTGAATTTGTCCAAGGTACCTGAAGATCCATCTTCAGAAGAAGAGGGGAATCCAAAAGAACCTGATTCTCCAAGGGAATCAACAATTCCTGAACCTCTTGTCCCAAAAGAACCTTCAGCAGCAAATGCTGAAGCAGACACTGAAGCAGAAGTGAAAATAATAACTTTAGTGCTCGATACTTCCGGGGTTGTGCATGTTGCTGTGGAAGGTAAGGAACAAGTCCAAGAGATTGAAGCCCTAGAGGTGCCCCCACTGACAACATTGCCTGAGGATGAGCTACGTCAAGTTTCTAAACAAGGTATAAACTCTGATAACTTAACAGCTTTAACATTTACTGATACTGGTTTGTCAAACTTTATGTTTAGCTTAAATAATAATGGAATGATTATGAATAGCCCTCCACTAGAGGATACCTCTATTCATGTGACCACAGCCACCTCTTTTCAGCCAACTCTTAGCTTTGTAAGACATAAATATCTGAGCCTTTCTTGTAAGTTTGTGAGAAAAGATTTAGAGAAAAACAGAATTAAAGAGAGTCAGACTCCTGACCGGGAAAAAGGAGAGGTAGAAATGAGACAAAGTTTACTTAACTCTAGTGAGGAAACTCTGACTATTAAAAGTTCTGAGATAAGAGAAGTGAGGAGTAGTGGGACCACTTTAAAAGAAAATAGAGATCTAAGTGGTTACTTGTTTTTAAATGCAGGTGCAGAGACTTGTTTACTTAACTCTATTCAAGATCACAAAGCAAACTCTAATGCACCAAGAGTTGATAACATTCATACAGGTATAAACTCTGATACTGATCTGCAGTTTATTCTCTTTCTATTCCCTCAATTCTTCTAAAAGAAGATGTAGTAATGGGAATCTACATTTCTACTGCAGCAAGTCAAGCAAACCCTGATCTTTGAAATTCTCTAACAAATACTGATGCTACAGTTGCTGTTGAAGAAGAGGAACTGTTAGAAAATGAGGCAGTGGTTGTTGATGATTTGATCCAAATGCTGAATTTTCCAGAGGGGGTGGAAGTAGATGTTCTTGATGGAGCTGAAACTCATGTTACTGAAGATGAAGGGGCAACAAATGATGATCTTGAAGGTGCTTAATCTGATGTGGGTTCTCATACCCTGATAATGGATGTTGATGGTGTAAACCCTAATACTGAAGAGGAAGTGGTACAAGGAGGTACTGATGATGATGATCTTTAAGGATCAATCAATGTCTCACTTCATTCCAGTGAAGACTTGAATCCTGTCATTTTCTCAGATGATGTGCCTGAAGCTGAGAAAAAAAAACGGCAAGATGATCACTATAAAGAGCTGCCTACCAAATTCAGGAATGATGAATGGAGATATCAGTGGAGACATGCTGAGAAGACTATTTTGTACAACTCTGCACATGATCATCTATAAACTACTAAAGATGAGATAAAGAATCCTGAGCTTCTTGCTCACCTCAAAGCCTCTACACTCATGATCAAGTCTCTGAACTCTGCTCATACCATTACTCAAGCTTCTGTTGACTCTTTGAAGAATGCATTTGATGATGTAAATCTCAAGCAGAATCTGGAGTTGAAGAAGGTTTTGAGACCAATAGTGGAGAGGCAAGACGGAATTGAAGCAAAGAAAGATGAGATGTCAAGTCAGCTCACTCAACTACAAACATCTGTGGAACTTCTAGTTTCCTTTCTTCTAGGTGATGATGTCAAAAAGGGGGAGATAATTGTAAAATCTAAATGCACCCCTAACATCAATGATCTTAAGGATGATGATGATGATGATGCTGATGGTGGAAACAAGGGTGGCAAAGCACTTAGGAGTAATAAGGATGTAATTGGCTCTACTGGTGTCTCAAAAGCCACTAACCAAACAGTTAAAACCAGAGGTGGAGGGAGAGCTGGTGGAAGAGGAAGAAGAAGGACTCATATCCAATCTCATAAGCTAACTACTGTCACTATAAAGGTCACTAATGAAGAACAAACACTAACAGTGACAAATGCTGATGAAGACCACGCTGATAGGGTGATTAAAGCTGGTTCTGAGGCAAGTAAATTTATGTAGACTTTAAAGTTTAGAGAAAAGACAACTATCTTATACTACAAAGATCCTAAAATTCAAGAATTTGATGATGCAGTAGCAAGGAAGCTGTTTGAGAAAGATTTCCCAGGGTAGACCTTGAACAGATCAACTAGATGGAAGCAGATTTTGCTCTCTCGGAGTCAAGCTCAAATACTGATGCTGCAAGGGCTATTTCCAATTCCCCAAAGAGGAAGAGAACATAAAGGCCTAAGGAGAAAGGCGTCGTGATAAAGGATGTCAGCCCAACAAACTCTGATAGACATGTCACTAGGTCTCAGGCTGTTCTTTAAGCTGACAGGAGGATAAGGGGAAACAGATGGTTGGAGAAGTTCCATCTGAATCTGCTAAAATTTATATTGATCCAATCTTTGAGAAGCCAGATACATGTTGGGTTGAAGCAGAGGATGATGAGAAAAAAACTAAAAAGGAAGCTCTGTTCCAAGTCAGAAAAGGTAGAAGAAGAATGATCCTTGGTGCTGATTGGGCTGAGAAGCTACAGGACAAGACCTCAATTTCTGACACTGCTCAAATTAAAGGCATAAACACTGATATACAATCTCTATCAACCTTTGACAATGCTCAAGTTGATGCAACACCAAATACTGATACACAAGTCTTATCTCCTGATATGTCAAATCCTGATGACATAAACTCTAATACAAATCCTGATGGAGGAGATGCAAATGTTGATACACCCAAAGTTGATTTCTCACAATTATCAGCTGCTGAAAAGAGAAATCTGTTATGGAAGAACAAATCAGCACCTCCTTCAAGGAACGATGAGTTATAGAAGAAGGTATATAGTGATAAGGTGCTAGCAAGGAAACGTAGAACTAGGGATAAACTTGGTGTGAAGGGAAAGAGGGTATATCAAGGCAGTGCTCTGAGCATTAAAGATCCTACAGATCTCACTGATGAACCAGGTGAACAAGTTCAGTTGAAGCATCTTCAGAAGGTGGTCTCTGTTATTGTTTTTCTTTATCACTTTGATGGGAACACACCTAAGGAGAAGCTGCTATACTTTCTAGATTCTGGTAAAAGGCTCAGAGTATCTTAAGAAAATGTTTTGATTAAATCTTGGCCGGAGATGTATTTGAACATATCTAAAGAAAACTTAGTTAAAAAGTTCTTTTATGAAGCTTATGAATATAGTAAGATTGTAGATTAATTTTTAATTCCATTTATGTTTGTAAATAACTGTATTCTTGCATTTAGATAATTGTTTTGACAACATCAATTTAGAACTTGTTCATATATTCACATGTACAAGTTGTGGGAGATTATTAAATGTAAATTGATGATGATCCGTGTTTAGGTACTTAGCGGTATTTAGATATATCAGAGTTTATCATCAGAATTTGCACTACGCCATAAATGGGCTACTGTAATGCAAGTGTTACAAGCAGCGTTACATTAGCTAAGAGATTTTTGGCCTATTGTAACACCTCTCAATTAGTGTTACAATAGCTATAAAGCTAGTGTAACAAAAAAATCCGGGTGTTGCAGAGCATGTAACACCAGTTACATTAGCTACTTTTTAATTTTTAAAAATATTAAAGTGAAAATATTTTTATAAAACC
>PHNY01039258.1:0-30455 GCA_003724115.2 Anethum foeniculum | reverse complement strand
TAAGTTTTTGCATATAAGAAATATTTAATCATTCTTAAATACTTAATTCTAAAAATTAATATGTAAATGTGAAATTTTTTCCCGAAATAAGTTGATAAGTTCATAAGGACTTATCAGCCAATCAGGGACGCAGCTTGAACTATCTTGGATGCATTTCTGGTATCCAGATGCACACTGAACACATTGTTTTTTACCAGGCAAGTCTTACTCCATGTATGTTAATGTTGTGTTTCAGCACATCATAAACCAACTCACAGACTTGGGCATTCAGCTATATACTTTATTCTTCCAGTGAAGAGCCAGTTTTGTTGATTTACAAACAGTGGCTGCATAGTATGCAGTTATTTATTCCAAACTTAAAGGCTACTTTCTTTTGGTTCAAGAACTTTAATACTACTTTTTAAATGAAAAGTTGAACATATAAGGAAAAAAAAACTCTAAATATAAATTGGAAGTTCTATGCAAACATTACGGAGTCGGCAGCCTTCTAATAGGCATACGAGATAGAGCAGCGAATGGAGAATGGTTGAAATGATACGACTATGAGTAGACAACTACGCAAGATTGTGAAAAATATAGGAATATAACTATATAAGATAATCTCACGAAAGAGTATGGCTTTTAACCAAGGCCGCCCCCATCATCCACAATAAAATGTTAGAAGGGAATTGTGATTCCTTTTTATAGGTTTGCCCTTATTATTTTAGTTTTTTTTCTTTTATAAATGAAATACTAGATTTTAACTGAGTAGAATCTTCGGATAATAAAGTCTTCAACAAATTGTAGTTATTCAACCAACAGGAAACTCGTGAATTTGCTTGATTTTTAGAACATCTCTCCTCCCCTTAAATAGTAGATTTATAGAAATCCAAACTGTGACCAGCTTCAAGCCTCCTGTATTTCGAGCTGCTAAGCACTGCATGCGCCACCTGATAATTGTATTATTAATTATTGTTGATCATCTTTTTGGAGATTTTTGCAGCTAGACCGGTTGTTAGGCTGATCTCGTTAGAAAAAGTCTGGATTTTGAAAAGTTGTGTACAGGATTAATTAAACTAATTTTAATACAGCTAAAAAAAACTTCGTAATGATTAAACACAAAGTATCTGGCATCTGATTGGCACGATTCAAATGGGTAATTTAAATTTTCACCTAACCCCTGATTTTGACATAGCTTAATTCTGATTCCGTGTTCAGCTTAGCTATCAATCCATTCATAGATAAACATCTGCATTTTCGTACGCGTTTTATGAAACTACCCCTCCACTTCAAATACCTTGGATATTTTACCCGGCTAAAGTTTCAAACCGTAAATTACAAAAGAAAATCGGAATTGTACAACTACATGCACTTTATTTCTCCACTCATCAGCGGGTTTATTTTCCTAATTACGTGTTTATGGGAGGTTCTTCTCTTTTTCGGGGGGCTTTGTCCCTACAATTATATTTAATACATGCCCTCAAGACCACTATCTTAAAGCTACAAATTATAATATGAAAGAGGCACCTAAATATCATATGCAATTTTGCATAAGAAAAATGTGTATTAAACATCTTACTGCAGAAACTTTTTAGTTCATTCCAGATTCACAAGGTGTCCAGTTCTCCCCTGCATCTTTTTAGTGTCATTACTCTGAAACACTCGACTGCTCGGGTATTCTAACAGAAGATGCCTCTGAAAATAAAAAAGAACTCTAGATAAAACACAGAGAATGAATGGATGACGAGTGAAACACAGACAAACTTACAGAACTTGGACCAAGTCTATGCAACTAAGCCAGCTCTCTAAGGATTTCTATATTGCAAGATATGGTGATTAAGCGATTAGGCGAAAAGAATAATAAAAGTAAGTGACGAGTCTATTATAATTGACTCTGCATTGACAGGATTTGCAGTGGATCGTTACCAAACTTGGCTACTTGTACCTGGTGGGTTAATGATAATCCGGTTGTTAAATCAACAGTCTATAGGTTCTCTTTGACTCCATTACATGAATAAGAATACAACTGGTAGGAATTTTAATTTTTCAAAAACCATGTAATATTAAACCACCTAACTGCAACTAAAAGTAGAAAATTCACAGATTACAATTACCCACTGCTTCCTCTAATATGTTGAACACAACACACATAATCCTCTCCAAAATACATACAATGCATGACAATCAATTTTATGCAAATGCCAATTAATCTCTAATTATCATGTGAAGCATGAAACTTAAACATTTACTGTGACTAAATTCTAAATAAAATATTGTATTTCATCATTCTCCCAATATCCAAAGAAGTATACATGGACAGACATCTGCATATAATTCAAAATTTCTACAAAAGCATAAAATTGTATTTAGTCAATCGAAGTGTCCATTTGTTTTCATGCATATGTAATATAATCCCTTCATCCACTTGGCTCCTAATTTGCTAGTGGAAAATGAAGGTGGCATTGCCCCAACATGATAATAGCCGCCTCCCAACCTCTACTATAAATATTACTACACTTCATTTCCAAGATTCACATCCCACAAATATCTTACTACTACTTGTTTAATTACTAGAATCCAAGAAGTTATTACCAACCTTGATTTACACATGGGTTGCCAAGTTTCTCATAGTTTTCTTCTCATTCTAATGGTTTTCTTGCCTGCATTTTGTTACTGCCAAGACACCTATATCACCTCTCGGGCAACTTATTATGGCAGCCCTGATTGCTTGGGGACTCCAAGTATGGATACATTCTATCTTTATCTCTCATCTATCCGCATTCCACAGGCATACCTATGTATTTAATTTAGCAGGGCTTCTGTAGTTAATTTTGGCAATCATATGCAAAAAATTTGAGTGCACACCATATTTCTCTATTATAACATTCATGCACACACACTAATATATCATATGCACACATGCACAAATGCAATCATAAATTTGGAAAAAATGAAGTAATGTTCTACATGTTTGTCAGCTGGAGCTTGCGGGTTTGCTGGATATGGAAGGACTATTAATGGTGGTGAAGTGAGTGGAGTCTCTAGACTTTACAGGAATGGTACTGGCTGTGGGGCATGCTACCAGGTAGACACTATCAATCATTGTAGCAATTATGTTTGTAATTTTGTCAAATACTAGCAAATATATAGGTAAACTAAATAAAACAAGGCCAAAACAGTGAACTCCAGAAGGAGTTATCTTTTAAATAGAAATTGAAATCCAGCAGAAAGTATGTTTACTTGAAGATTTCCTTATAGAATACGATTTTTCACAGTTAATAGTTCAACATTATTTACCAAAGAAATATATAGTGCAACATCAATCATCNTATTCACTATTACTAATGGTGAATCTATACTAAAAATCATGTAGGTAAGGTGCAAGTCTCCAAAACATTGCACAGATGAAGGGGTGAAGCTAGTGGTTACAGACTATGGTGAAGGAGACCACACAGACTTCATTCTCAGTGTACGAGCCTACTCAAAACTGGCTCTTCCAAACATGGCTGTAGAGCTTTTCGCATATGGGGTAGTTGACATAGAATACAAGAGAATTTCTTGCCAACATCCAGGTTACAATCTCATGTTCAAAGTCCATGAGCATAGCAGGAACCCAGAGTACCTAGCCGTAGTACCAATATATCAGGCTGGCATAAATGACATCACATGTGTAGAACTGTGGCAGGTAATTCTATAGAAATTACTATCTAAATCTGTTTATCTAACAAAAATGATACGTCTCTTGACATTAACTTTTGTCTGGATGCAGGAGGATTGCCAGGAATGGAGGGCCATGCGTCATGCTTACGGCGCTGTATGGGATATGCCTAATCCACCAAAGGGCCCTCTGAACTTGAGGTTCCAAGTGAGTGGGAGTTATGGGGAAAAGTTGGTGCAACTGAGGGGTGCAATTCCTGCTGATTGGAAGGCTGGAGTTGCTTACGACACCGCCATTCAGCTTAACTAATAAAGTTAATTTAGATATCCCCACATGTTGCTAGGATACAATATATTAATAGTTGCTTATCTCGTCCACGCATATGTACTTTCTTATATTTCCCTAGTTCCTTGTGTTTCTAATGAGTGTTTTCGAGTTGTTGGTGTTAGGGTGTGTCAAATAATTATGTAATCTGTTTGGTGATAATAAATATGTACGCCCGTCATTTACGTTAGATCTTCAGCTATTGCGTATGTCAACGGATGTCAGTACATTAAAACCAAAAGAATAACATATTCAGATTTTTCATGCAATGTTGACATACCTTTGTTTAAAACCATTTAACTGCCTATCAAGGTTTTAAAGTAACATTGGGGAATAATTCTCTACTTCGAAGCACCTAACAGTCCTGAAACCAGGGACCAGGCTTTGTATCGTATGTCCTTATGTCATAGTTTTTTCTGAAACAATATTGCTTATAAAGCTAAAATCCAACTAATTTTCTTAATTATGCCGTACACTGAATATATAAAAATTTCATAAAAGTGACATCATACTTGGTGATATAATTTTGCTTCAATACTGGTATATATTAGTTGATTTTCGAGCACGTGTACTAGCAAGTATAGAGGACAGTAGACACCAACATGAGGTAAAATGAATTTCATTATTCTGGCATAAGAACACGTGGTAATCTATCTTATTCGAGAAGTAGAGGTAAGGTATGCATACAACTTAACCACCCCAGGCCCGTTGCTTTACAAGAGGTATACACTAGGTGTGTTTGGTTTTTATCATGTACATTAATCAAATAGAGTTAATTAAGATATTTAAGAGTTATTTTTCTTTCTTGTTTGAGGTATTTAGCACTAAAGTCAAGAAGTTTCTCGCTCTTGTATCTTCATCATACCCAAATTTTTTTACAACCATTTACACTCTTCACTTTCAAATGCATATTGGTTAAGGAAGCTAGCACTGAATTAGCATTTCAGTAGAATCAAAAAGAAAAAGCAAGGAACCAAACTTTAAAACAGCTATTATATACAGAGAGAAGGTTAAAAACAGCAGCAGGCGAACCATATCTATATTACAAGAAGGTTGAGTACCAGACTGCAGCTACTTGATGATCATTCTTTCTCAGTTACCAACTCTTTTCTGCAGCAATAAGATTAAGCCATCAAGACAAGACACCTAAAGAAAATCCGGACAATTAAGCTATGCTGTTAATCTTCTTGAAACATCAATTAATTATGCATATCATCACAAGAAAATTATACAAGTCCATAATATTTTACATAAACAAAATGAAAATATAAGTCACCTACTACACAAAAAGAATTATATTTAACAAAAAGCATTATATTGTAAAATTTTCTTGTAACATAAGAAAAGAATTGCTTCTAACGACTATAAGTAAATGTAAAACAAACAATGATTTACTTCGAAACATTTATGCTTTACCTGCAAGTAGTTACCATTCTCTATGACAGCCTATATCATACATAACATTTAATCCATGACTTGATCATCAAAACCCTCCTTTGGCCACCACCTAGGCTGATAAAATATCAAACCACACTCCTTAGCAGCTTTCATGTAATCTGTATCAGTATTATCACCATTTCCCATTCTCGCAGCTGCAGCACATACAAGACCTTTAAACGTCTCAGTATCCCTCAAAGACCTCCGAGGAACCCACAGCCCTTCATTCTCTTCTGGCTCCTTAAACGAATTTGGCAATTGACGCCTTGCAGGAACACCTTTCCTCCCTCCACGTGTATCAACACCTCCACTAGGCACATATTTAAATGCATCTAGATCCTCAACATTCTTACGACCTAATCGTCCTCTAGAAGTCTCACATTCCTCACGTTCACCCACATTCTCCGTCTCCTCATTCACACTCTCCCCCAATTTAATGCAATTCTCTTCAACAGATAAGTCAACTACCTCAGTTTCCGCAATTTCATCATCTTCACTTTCGATCACAATTGGTTCAGTCTCACCTAAACAATCATTTTGGCTCGGGCTCGTAAATTGCGAGTCAACCTTTTTTCTCTTCAAGTCAACATCAACTTCACTCACTCTATGATCAAGTACAACATCTTCAACAAAATCACCACCGTCATGTTTCTGACCCGGCTGACTTCCGGGTCGGATCTCGAGTCCTGGATCATCAGAGCTAGATACAGACCGAGAGTGGTGATGCTCCGGAGGCGTATGAAAGATCTCTTCTTCTACATACTCAGCACTACTCTCCTGCGGCGAAACCATCGTTATTCCGGTGACTTGAACCGGACACGGCGAATCCGGTTCTTCTCGCTCCGGTTCGAAAGCGAACCCGCATTTGCGGAGCTTCTGTTCCTGGGAAATGGTGATTTGGCACTCCTTGGTGATCGATTCATACGGATCCTCATCCATAATTCGCAAAAATCGAGAAAGATTTGATCAATTTTATGTCGCGAAGTTGATTAATTTTTCTAGGGTTTGTAATTATATAATTTGGGGGTTTTTATAAGTGGTTCCCGCGCGTTTTTATAACGTGTATTTAATTTAACTGTCACATCACTTTCCCGCCCTTTTGTATCAACGGTAAATAAGAAGTGTGTAAAAAAGAATCTGTGAAAAAAAAGAGTTAAAAAATCAAATTTCAAAACTCTTCCAACATTCACATCAATTTATTTGAATCCATTCTCCACTACATTAATTTTAAAATTTTAGGCTCATTATAAATATTAAATAATAGTATACTTTGTAATAGTAGAAAATCTTTGTTAAATCTTTGTAAGAACTCAATGCATTTCTCACTTGATCACTTTCTCCTATCAGTGGTTATTATTATTATTATTATTTCACTTGTATGAGTTTGATTCAAATTTTATCAAGGTATATACTATATATGATAGCATCAAGTCTTGCAAGCAACATCATTGATAAACCATAATTTTAAAAGGTTCAGCTCATAAAATTACAAAAGGGTGTCCATAGCATTTGCAAGACAGCTATAAAGCTGCATACAAAAACTCAGGAGATTCACACCTCCTCTGCATGTCAAGTTATATATTACAATCTTCTGTCAACCTATACAAAAATAGAACCATCCATATTCATCCCTTAGCTTACCAAGCATTGTATAGGTTAAGACTTTTATCAAAATAAAGGCAATTAACACAGCTTTGCTTGCAGACTTCTGTAATTTTTTCAAGCAATACATTACGAGCCAACCAAAAAGTTTAGCAGAGGCACATAAATAACAAGGGTCTTCAGAACATTGAAGTGGTGTTTAAAGGTAGTGTCAGGGCCAGACATGATTTTGGTATATTGAGCTACTACTGGTGCTAGCTTGAGCATTACTAAAACCTGAAGTCGGCATCAGGCGTTCTGCCTGCGGGAAAGAACTGTGAGACGGAACATTTAGCAAAAGATCTTGATCAGAATGTTCATCGAACCGGAAAGAATCCAGCATTAGAGAGGTATTATCTGGAGGCAAGGCAAATAGGCTTTTTGGACTGAAGCAAGTGGCATCATTGTCAACAAGTTCCTTGTTGTCGTAGTTGGCCTTCATTGATACTCTTTTTGGACTCTTCATTGTAGTCTTCCCTCCTGAGATTCCATATAAACAACTCTAGTGAGTGCTAACTTCATACTTACATCAGACAAGCAAATTTACTACAGGCAAATATTACCGGCGCATTACAATGATGTAATGCTGATGCTAATATTTCAATATCAAAAATCAAATTTAATTGTTTTTGGTCTTATATAAAATTGAATCAAATACTTCTCCACACCATCGCATGTTCTATATTCCCTCATTTCTCCGTTGCACCATTCACTCTCTTGTCTATTCTTGATAATATTCAAAAGTAAATTATAGGTTACTATCTGTAAATGTTAAGTATCCTTCATTCTCAAACTTCAACATCCTTAAAACAACATGTCTTGTCATTGTTAAAAAATAGGAAATGGTGTTCTTTGAAACGGGTGATAATGGACGGAGAGAGGGAGGGATGACCTGAATAATTTTGAAATTGGCTGTCACGTGATTTCTTTACTTTCATTGATTGAGCAGAAGCAACAGCAGCAGGCCCTGCTGCTACAAAAGATCTGCTGGGACTATTTTCACATTTTACATCCTACAGCCAAAAACCAAAATTGGGTTATAATCATCAATCTTTGCACTTAGCCATTTACTAAAACAATCTATTATAATCACATCAAAATTGTGAGGTTGAACCTTTAGTAAGTTATAATGTTCCACCCAACTAGATCTCGCTAAATTACCAACTACAAGCCTCTTCAAGGTTCCATTGCATTCACTTTTACCAAAGGAGGGAGAAATATCAAAAACTCCTTCTGCTAGTAGTTTTTGGAACGCTGATAAATCTTCTGCGAACTGAGGGCTATCAAACATGCTTTTAAGGCTATAAGTAACAACAAAGATGCAAATGTTACTATATTAGCTTCTCAAATATAAACACAAAAAGACAGGCATCGGTGTATGATAGTTCTATTTGTTACAAATGATACAAACCTATCCGGAACTGCAACAGTGTCAATAGAAGGTAGATACATCAGCAATTGCTGCTGCTCATCATTTGTTATAAGCCTTTTAAACTCCTCAAGATTGAGAACATCCTGCTAACCGTGAGCACACAAATCATCACAACTCTGTCTTTACAATGCCAGTTGCGTAATTAAATATGTTAAAGATAATGCAAGTGCAAACGAGAACCCCAAGAGCCAAGCAACTTTTAAACAAATGGTCAAAATTCAGCTTAGAGTTGAGATAGCATAGACATCAAAAATTGCCAGGGAATGTGAATTTTGATTCAACAAAAATAGCGGAAAATTTATAATCATCTAAGTTCGGGATTTACAATCTTATTCATGCTTTGGAAAGCCTTTGAAGTACATGGACTTGAGAAGTGTTCTAGCACAGTAAATAGAAGACAGACTTTCATTTTCATCTCTAAGCACCAATACATGGAAGTTCTGCCATTATAACACTCACTTGACACGTGCCAAAAACACAAGTAACTATTAATTACTGAAAAGCATGAAAAGGATAAGCACGATTCTACAAACTTGTTGTATAGTCTGCAGCCTACTACATTTTATCTTTAAGTTTCATTAAAAATATAAATAAAAATAAGTAATGTGTGCTCCATCTCAGTCAGCAAGTATAGCAAAGAGATTTAGAAGGTACTTTTAGATCTATGTAGCACAGTGGTGAATTGTGATTGGAAACAAGCTGCAGTTTTTCTTCCTGGACCTTCTCTCTGCAATTCAAAAAGAAGTTATCAAGTAAAAATATATGAAAACACCTAAACGCAAACCATTTTAATCTCTTTACAAACTAAGAAATGACAAGTTTCATCAAATTTATTGTCGCTGTCGTTTAATCAGATGATCAGATCTCAGGTTTGTGCATGTTTCTGTGGGTTTGTTTGCAAGAATTATAATCTCTAGAATATTAAAACTAAATGTCGTGAAAAATTAGTAGCAAGTATCCTGGCAGGCTGGGTTTATTTATTCGATGAAACACACATAGCCTATGAGCGTATCAGTATCACTGCAACGAAACGAGGAATCTATTACATATTCTATAGAAGAATTTAACCTTGGTACCTTATAAGTTGGTCTTGTTTCATTTCTGAACCAGGCTTATCACTGCTCTCAACTCCAGGACTTGAAAATATTACACCCTTGCTAGAAGTATGCACAGGAAAGGAAGAAAATTGAGAATAAGCCTCATTGGTAGATTGGTGCTTGTTCTCGATTGAAAGGGAGCTAGCTTCAGACTCCTCTTCACGAGCTATTGTACTTGGATGCCTAATAAGTACACTACCATGCCCTATCTCGACAGAGACCATCGGAGTGTCACTGTCAAAAAGCAAATCTTCCTCAGAGGATCCAGAAAAGTATGACTGTTGTTCATGTAAGATGGTATACAAATCTTTAGTAAGCTTCTCAACTGAAGATTGTTTTGGGTGATTAACACAGGTCCTTTTCCTTGAGGGTACCATTGAATCCCAAACAATAGATTGAGCTGGGCCTGCATGCATGAACAATGAGAAATTAATTAATAGAACTAGCACAATCACAGCATCCACTTTGACGATATCTTCAATCTATATATTCAGCAAGAAAAAAGAACAATAAAAAAGAAACAACTTCTACAGCCACTGTATGATAATGTAGTACTTGGAAACTACTTTCCTGACATTAACAGAAACGATTGATTGCCCATTAGTACTGGACTTAATGTTCCTTTGTCATATTAGATAAATTTCACTTGCAACAAGACAACAACAGTGAAAAAACGAAATGCAAAAGGGTTAAAGTTAAAGTTGACAATATATATAATTATGCAGATAAGTAGCAATCTACCTGTCAAGTCACTTGCATCTGCATTCGCAAGCTGCAAACAACTCTCTGAGTTAGATATGGCAGAGCCAGAACTTGATCTATTACTTGTGTCTTCATCCAGGATCTTTCGAAAAGTTCGATTGTAATCTAGGGCAGCTCCAGAAGGGCCACCGCCTTTCAGGAACCCTTGATTATGTTCGGAGGCAGCCCCTCCACCTACTTGACTGGTATGGTTTTGTTTTCTTTTTAGCACCTTTGCCTCTTTGTTTTTTAAGGACATGGTCTTCACTCTTCGCATCCTGTACTCCTCAAGATCATCTGGCTCTGCCCTGGCATGTAGAGGTGTGTAGTTCACAAGGGTTCCTTTGGTTCTCCACCGGGATCCGCATGCATTGCATAGGACAGGCTTCTCTGGAGGCCCATTACGCCAAAGAGGAGTGCCTATATTACAACTTTAGTATTAGCAAGCAATTACGTAATTGTCAACATGATGGCAAAAGGCAAAATGCAAATACAGGCCAACTGAAAATTGCCAAAATCTCTCCAAAAATGTCAGATATGTAAGAGTTTAGCAGGAAGTTTTTTGGTATCTGAAGAATATACATTTGATCACAGGAGAATTTTTCATCTCGCTGGGGACTTAATTGAGGAATAAATTAGAAGTATAAGGGCAGGATCCACAATGGAATGAACCGATGATCAAACAGAGGTAAGCGATTGAAGAAGACGTAATCTCCTTGTTCTACACTATGCTCAAAGTGAACAAACACATAATAGCAACCACTCCAGGTGCAGGAATTGCTTATCCGGACTTTAATAGGCTCAACTAGCTAAATAGGTTAAACCAATGAGACTTCAAACATTCTTGAAGCTAGAGAAGCTCAAGTGAGGTAATGTACCATCTGCAAAGTTTTTTTACCACGCGATTTTAGAGCTGCTAACAACAATTGAAGCCCTAAAGGTATCTTCTATGATAAGCCATTACTAATTAGCAACAACAAGTGAAGCTCCGGAGAACACTTTGGAGACGGTAGAAAATGGGCAATGCTCATAAGTAAAAAAAATAATTTGGAGTGAACTAGGACATGGTGGCTAAAATTATTTTCCTACTTCTTAAGCATTGATACAATTGAGAACATTTCTATGTCCAGGACAAGAACTGTAACATAAACCAGAATTCGAATTGAACGAAGCGGAAATGAATCCTAAAACCAGCACATTTCTCAAAATGTGTTGGGAATTCAAGAGTGAGCCAGAATCACTACTAACAATGACTCAAACCAAGGTTTGACTCGAAAAGGTACAATATGAAGAAAACTTTGGGCAAAAAAGAACACAGACTCAGTACAATTTCCTAGTAAGGCAATAAGCTAAAGCCTAGTTTTCCATTAGTCCTGTACACAAAGAGAGTCAATGGGGGCATTTTACAGCAATGTCAAGAACAAGAAAAATTCCGGGTATGCTGTAAACATATTCAATGATTCAACACCTCAAAAACACAAATCAGATTCTGGGTATGTTCTTTACAGATATGAACATGTATATAAACTTGTGAAATTTGCATAACAAGTCATTTTCCCCATAAAAATTCAAACTTTTGAGGTAAAATGAGAATTCAACAACAATAAACTCACTTGTAACACCACAGTGACGGCAAGGTCCTTGCTTGCCCATGTCTCTATATATTTTCTTGATTTAAAACAAAGAAATTTCGACAAATGGGGAAGAACAACAAGTCCTTCAAGAAAACAAAGGTAGAACAAAAAAGACTTTTTTAAAACATGAATTTATATATTATAAATTAAAGATTATGCACTTGAACCCTTTAATGGCCTAAATTATACTAGTAACACAAGGCTTGTTCTTCTCTACAACAAATGTTTTTGCAGAAACAAGAAAAAAAACACCCAATAAAAATCAAGAACAGTTTGTTTGTTTAAAGACTGAAAAACAGTGTGAAGAAAGCAAAAATCAAAGAAAAATAAATCTGAAAGTGGGCAATCTCTAAACAATGAAATGGAAAAAGAGAAGACTCATTAGAGGAATCTAATAAATGGTTGAGAAAGGAAGGTGAAATGGGAAAAAGGGGGGGTGTTGGGGTTGTGTATGACCTCTTCTTCTTGTATTGTATATGAAGTAAATGTTTCAGCTTTCTTTTACCTTTATTAATTTTGATGTTATGCATTGTCATTTCTCTAAACCTCCTTTTTCATTTTGAATATTGATAATTTTTTGGAATTTATACTTTTAAGTACGTGTTCACCTGAAAATGAGATATAAAAAATTTAAAATTTAAGTATAAGGCGTATATTTTTCAGTTACCGAACTTTTATATTGTATATTTACGTAAATCTTCTAGATACGTACTTGGAAATATTCTTTTTTCAACTACTAAGTAAATATGTGAATAGTTTTTCCGAATATTACACATGTGTATTTCAAATATATTGTTACTTATATATGTGTATCTTATTTATTTTTGAGAGAAATTTATGATCTTTAATTTATTAATGTAATCCGATTACATCAATAAATCTGTAAATAGAGTTTACCGTCATAATTTTATATGGAAGGTGTTAAACACTAGGCTTTAGAAAGTTAGGAGTTTGGTTTTACAAAAGTATGAATTCACGGATAAATTTTATTATTATTATTATTATTGACATAATTTAAAATGATACCACATTTTAAGAGAAGGAAAACAGAATAGAAGGTAAAATAAAAGTGATGGAGAGATTATTGTGAAGAAGAAAATGGGAGTAAGAAACAAGAGAGTTTGTTTGGCCCTTCTTTACTTACCTCCTCTTCTTTCTTACAGAAATATTGATCCTACATGTACCCATTAATATTCTTTTGTGGTGACATGATGTTGATAAATATATTTATCCGATGTTGTTTTTTTATGTGTTAGATGGTTTTTTTTTTAAGTTTGTTCTAGTGTAACATGGGAAGCTGGTATTGGTTGTCAAAGCCACATCCTTAAGCAGTGATGTGGCAATTGTGGCCCAATAAGAGAGCAATATTGCAGGCCCCACATGATGTGTTATGCACTAATCCCTGAATTAGTAGTTGGATTTAAATATTATTATGGGAGAGTGACCAATGTAATAAGGAAGACTTTTACCATCTACACAGATAATTACAATGCTTTTGGTGGATATCACATATCAACTTAATATATAATGCATATTTTTTTTTGTTCTAAATTCTGACTTGATGAGAAAAGGCGTAACAACTGATTAGCAAATAAAAAGAGAGTAACATTTACCTCATTAATTAAATTATATTTTTCTAAAAATTAATTCAAATCACAAATTTACAGTTTTCTGAAATCACTAAATATTATTCCCTCCGTCCCATTGAATTGTTAATATCGTTTAATTTCTCTCTAATATAATTAAAACAATGTTGACAATCCAATAAGATGGAGAGAAAATATTTATCTTCATTAAAACAAATATACGATATAAATGAGTATCGGTAGTTGACAATATATTTTTCATCAGATATGAAATGTATAATGTAAATGTTTGTCAACAATTTTAGTGGATCAATAACAAAATCGTGAATCATGGGTTTTTTTATATTTTTCTCTTTTTAATTGGTAATAAAAATTGAAGGTTTAAAATCTTTTACAAAATAATAATAATTTGTTTGAACAGGAAGTAATGTTATTTAATATAGTCTCGGAATGTATCTGAGATTATATTAATTTTTAATATCAATATTTACTAAATGACATTTTTGTTATATTATAATCCACTTTTTTATATAAATAAAATTAATCTCTGTATATATATTGATAGAGCTGTAATTCGAGGCTCCCTCGACTCGAACTCGTTTGCCCGAGTTCGGCTCGTCAGAGCCGCATTTAACTAATAAAATTAGCCCCTATATATATTGTGTTTTATATTTTATTACGTGAGTATAGAGTGGTAATTCGGTCGGGCTCCCCCGGCTCGAACTCGTTTAACTGGGTTTGACTCGGTTCGTTTTAGTTAAACGAGTCGAGTTCGGGCAGAGATTTCAGCTCGTTTAATTAAACGAGCCAGCTCGACTCGACTCGTTAAATTAAACCAACCGAGTTCGGATAGAGATTTACGCTCGATTAATATATAATATTAAACGGCAGCTCATCCGACTGGTTAAAACCGACTCGTTTAGCTAAATGAGCCGACTCGACTCGACTTGTGAAATAAAACGAGTTGAGTTCAGGGGTTTAGACTCGATTAGTTAATTAATGAGTTGACTCGACTCGATTGACTTCAGCTTGAAATACACCCAATTCAAAACTCGGCTCGCTCGGCCCGAATTACAGCATGTAGGATGATCTTGATATAACAAATCCTTCGTGAAATTATAAAAAGTATATAAAATTCAAGCCATAGTCACTCGAAAAGCTTAACGAATTATATTACACAACAAATACCAACCATAATATCAATGACAAATATTTAAATTAAATAAATGGGGTGGGATTGGGCTCTCCATCTTAAATAAACAGTTACTCTAAAATTTTAATATGTCAGGAAAGGTAACAACAAAATCTTATACTATAACAAATATTAATATTATTTAAAGGATACAACGTATACATTTGTGCTATTAGGACAATATTAGAGTCCCGAAATGGATCGATTGTTTTAAATTATACGTGTCATGTTTTAAGTGTTATAGCAGTAGTTCATATTAATACACCCGAAGTCCGGTTTATTTATAAGAGGGTTGACACTTTATCAATTAAGAACTGTTTTGATTTATTAAAAAACATGTTAATTAACGAATCAGTGTCGTTAATCATATCTTGATTACCCTATTATATTTGTAAATTGAAAATTGGTGAATTTATGCAAAATTGAAAGTGAAATTCCCAGTGTTTGATAAACCTCGAAGTGACAAATAGTACCAACCTTCCGTTGAAGTTGGCATGTCGTTTAAACCGTGAGATAGACAAGTTTTGAAACCCAAACCTCCTCCCTGGATGATTGGTCCGTTAAATTGTCCAAATTTCATTGTCATCTCGATGTGTGTATTTATTTGTCATTTCACATACGTATTTCCAACTTTTATCCGCATCAGAATTAGATATCGCAAAGATAATAGAAATAAAGTATTGGATATCCTTATTCCCAACCTTTTTCAAACTGGACGGCTAAGCACCAGATTAGTTACATTTCATCAGGGTCACGCCCAATATTTTATGACTACATTAGATATACGTCCTGTTTGGCTAAACAACTTATCGCTTATAAGTAACTTATTTTTTTAAAAATTTCATATTTTTAAAATTATTTTCAAATATAAATATTTATTATAAGAATTGAAAGTCAAATCTTATTTTACTTATAAAAATTAAGTTATTTATTTTCAAAAAAAGTATATATACTTTTTCTGAAAATAAGTTACTTATAAGATTTGTCAAACAGGGTCATAAGCTTGACTTGTTCTGTAATTATGTCGACTCTACGGACGTTGTATTGGGGCAGTATCTATGATACTCATCGAGTTGCACCGAGTTCCAAATCTTTTTTATTGAGAAACGAGTGAATTATAACGATGCGACTAACGTTTTACGCTTATTCTTAGAATATTGGCTGATTTTTTTATTAAAATAGTGCCTTAATTTTCTTCCCGTCATTTAAAAAAATAGTTGTCGTCAACTCCCGTTAAGTCTTCACCGTTAACTAGTATATTTAATACGTAAATTACAGAATGACGGCTGTACTTTAAAAAGTGTAGCTATCATTTTGAAAACAAGTGTAAAAACAACCACCATTTTGATAATTTAAGCTTTAGATATATTAGTTAACGGTGAGACTTAACGGGGAGTTGACGCCAACCATTTTTCAAAAAAATTCAAGGAATGTTAGTCACAATTTTGAGAATTTCAAAATTTGACCACTATTTTAATAATAATGTAAAGTACAACCACCACTCTATAATTTACTCAACATAATACGGATCCAAATTATATTTTTATAATGGGTATTAATATTAAATCTTAAATATACTTATTGAGTTAATGTGCTTTGATCATTAGAAGTAAAATAATTACTTTTAAATAGTATTAATTAAGGGAAGAGATTAAGGTTCAACGAGTACAAACATTAATTTAATATCATAATCAAAAAAATAGTATAATTTAATTGTCAGAAATCCATGCCGATTAATAGCTACTTATACTCGTCTAGTATAATTATTTAATAATAACTGCATCGGACAATCTATTTACATCCCAAATAAAATAAAACTAAAAAAAGAAAGCTGATTGAAAGATATTATGTGCTCGTCAGGGGAATCTTAAAATAAGTAATTTATCACTTAAAATGAATAAGTAATTTTTAAGTGATAAGTGAATAAATGCTTATAAGTTGTTGTAAATATAATATAGCATAAAGAGAGATTGAAGGAAGAGAGAGTTTGAAGGATAAAGTAAAAATGTATTGCTTATAATCACAAATTACAACTCAAGTATATGACCTATTTATAGGCTTGTAAGGACTAAGAAGGTGGTTACAATCACTTGAAAAGCCAAAAATCATAACTTGAAAGGCCAAAGGTCTTAAGTTACAAGTACTTGAAAAGCTAAAGGTCTTGGTCTAGAATGTTCTAGGACATCCATTTCATAACACTCCCTCTTGGATGTCCGTCATATAAAACATTATTTTATTGTAACTTTACTTGAAAAACGAAGCGAAGGAATGACATCATTGTTTTACATTGCGTTTGTAATGCTGCCTCATTAAAAACCTTTCCTGGAAAATCCAGTTGGAAAAAACCATGGTAAGGAAAAAAGAGTGCAACGCGCATTTCTCCCCCTCAAAATAATATTGTATAACATCCTTTGAGTTGACAATATTTATTATTGAAGACTTCTCAAATGTAGTTGCTCACATCAGTTTGTCCATGAATATTTGGTGTGTCCTTTGTTAAGTTGTGTATCTGGCACATTATAAAATTCGTATAACTCCAATCCTTCTGAGAAATCACATATTGTTGTGCTATGTCGAATCTTCCGTTTTAGCCATATATATTTAACATCATCTTCATGAATTTCCGAAATCATAATATCATTATAAGAAGTGCCTGCAGTTGTGAATTTCATAGCATGCTAAATAATAACATCTATATAATACACTTTGCACCTGCAAAATTAAATTCAAACTTTTTTGATGAAGTTAGTGCAGATCAAAAAAATTTCATTGTGTACCTTTAGAATTCATATATTTTCATATCATGCTTGCTTTAATGTCTGCCAATAAATTTATTACCTATATCGAGATATGTATAGCAAGATAAATCTATATCTTATTTTAATATCATGTTTGGTACTTCAGGACCAAGAATTTTCATTTCAAGTTTTCATATTGATGACTATCAACTTGCTCTAGGGAAGAAATTGTAATTCAGAATGTTGTATGATCCTTTGTATACATATTAAACGGAAATCACAATAGTATAATCATTTATTTATAATCCTTCTGGAATTTTTATCTAATAGACTTTCATAAGTTGCAATTTATGAGCATTCTGTGTAAAATATGTTATTCTTCACTCAAAAGTGGTTTTCCCCTTCAAAATATGCATTGCTTTGGGGAAATTCAAAATTAATAGATAAAATTCACAACATAAAAAATAAACACAATAATCCTAATGTATTTTGATAATGAGGTGAAACTCATTCGAATGTCAATTAGAATCATATTCTAATTTTCATCCACTCTGGCCAGAATTTTACACGAGTTATCACCCATTATAGATCGTATTACCTTCAAGAAATAGTAGAAGTTTTAACCAATCATCACAATTCATGTACACCTTCTTGTACCCGTACATACACTTATTTATATTCCATAAGCCAAAGTATTATTTGATATACATTAAACAAGTATAAGTATTTGAAACAATTTTGTGTGGGACTACTAGTCCAAAACCCCTTAGAATTCAATAGGATTAGTTCTCGAGAACTTAATTTGCTTCTAGCAGTTTTTACCCTTCTGGAAATAAATTCAAATGTTGTCAAGTGGGTCATAATAGTATCCTATGTATACTGCCAGACGTTCATATCCATCACATAATATCTCTTTATAATCAATACAAGATCATTGAACAAATATTTGACCTTTATATTTCATAAGGTATATATTTTCATTTTGTTCACTCAAATATTCATCTATATCCCACTGGCTTTACATAAATGTGCGTGAACTACAGTTTGAAATATTTCTCTAATTTGAAGAGATAATGATCTTATAGCGCGCTTGTTTCACAACTTTTGGTGTGCGAACTGCAAGTCCAAATAATTTTACTTAGAGAGATTTTGCCTCATTCATTTATTTATATCCTTGGCCAATTTATTTTCTGATCCTCATCACCATCATAACCTCAAGTGTCAAATATCTTCGACGTCGATTTGAGTAATTATTCCATTTCGTTCTAGATATGACATAATATATTGAGATCTCAAAACTTTTCGGGTACCTTCACTTTTTCCTTTCTTTTGTCATGTCTACAATCTCTTCTGGAGATCATTCAAAAGTTATCCATGACTTGATTTAGCCATTATCAATCACTGCTCCATTTTTATTTTATTTTATTTACCTTCGAGGTTTTTTAGCAATGAAACTAATGAGCTTATCACGCTTCAAGCGTTCTTTAAATACTATAATATCATGAGGTTGTCCTTCTGGGACAATTTTATTTGAAACATTAATAGACGGTATATGTGATATAGTAACTCTTTAGGGTCAGCAAAGATGTCTGGCAATCATTGAAACATATAAATGAATTATCATATGAACTTATGGTTCATATTCTTTACTACGAGGATCAAAATGAGACAATAATAATTCATTCCTATTAATACGTTCACCAGCTATTTAATTTCTCTGAAATTTGGATTTACATATACAATGTATGTGAGAATAGAGATTGTAAGTACGTAAGGGTAAATATAACTAAAGGATATATTTCCATCCAGTGTCGCTGGAGTGAGAGGAGTGCTTCTTTTGCGGGAACTTTGATTACTATATTTATCATTCACGCATGATATTATGGGAGTTATTGTACCTTAAACAGACATGTTTGTCCTGCTTTTGTCTGTTGCTGCAAAATATCTTAGACCTCACATTTTTTATGATTGTAAAAACAGCTTATAGTGTTCAAATTTCAGAAATATTAAATGAATGAAGTTAGTAGAAACATACATGGTATGTTCTCAATATTGTCTCTGCCAGAATATTGTCTCTGCAATAATGATTTTCTGATAGGATAAGGTAATTTCCTTGACAGATTTGAGCTGCTGCAGAGTGGCGTATTAATGGGGGGGATGGTATTGGTTGATAAAGGGGTCAATGGTGTCTGCCTCATGTTTATTGTATTGAACTCTGCAATTTGGAATTACATTTACAATGTAGGTGAGTTTAGAAAATTTAAGTATGTAAGTGGACATATAAATAAAGGGTCTATTACCATCTGGTGTAGCTGGAGTGAGAGGAGTGGTTGTTTTGCGGGAACTTTGGGTACTATATTTAACATTCACGAATGATATTGTGGGAGTTTTTGCACCAGAAACAGGCATGTTTGTCCTGCATTTGTCTTTTGCTGCAAAATACATTACAGTTCATATTTCACATACAAATATGAAGTTTAATACCGTTTGTAAGGTAAAAAAACAGTACAATAATGCTTACAAAAATTCTTCCTCAACGCCTTTGTGAGAAGATGAAAGCGCAAGTCCCTATTGGCCTGTTCACTTCTGTTTACATGAATATGATCTTTCATGCAACAAAATTGAAACAAAAATTTATAAATTAATGAATGAGCATTTCCAAGCAAATATTTGTTGTGCTACAAACAACTTACAATCATCAATGCTTTTCTGCAGGGATTCTATATCCTTTGAAAGATGTACGTACTCTTTCATCATTGTTGTGTCATAGTTAACTACATTAACAAATTATTGGATAATATCTTCAAATACAATGAAATTTTTTGAACACAGTTTAAGTTGAATGAGTTCCAATTACTAATTGTTTGCTACAATTCTTAAATTATATAGTAAACTCACAAACATTAGACAACAATTGGTCAGAAGGTCTGCCAACATTCAAAGGTAGTTCACTTCTCATGTAATGTGTACTTCACTGTTCTTCCATCATCATTTCTTTCTCCACTATATCTACCAAAAAAATACAAACTACAAATATATATATATATATATATATATATATATATATATATATCTTTAAAAAGACATACCGACACATGATCGTATGTATATAACAAATATATACCACCACATGATTTCTGTTCAGGAGTATAATTTTTTTTACTGTAATCTGTATTGGTGAAACAGAAGTTAGGAATTTAGTTGGGACAGTTGGGAAACAGGAGTATAAGTGAATGACAGTTGGGACAATCAAATAAACTCAAAATCATCAATGAGCTGATGTAGGTAGTTGCTATCTTTTGGTGGATGTACATAATCTTTCCTCATCGTGTTCTCATAATTAACTACACAGTAAGAATAAAATGAGTAAACCAAGTACATCTCCCAATTATCATAAGAACATTAAAACAACAAAATCAAACAACCAGAAAGGCCAAGGTCCAACAACAAACTCACAAACATTGTGTAAAATTATGTTCTTTTTCGGTTTCTTCCTTTCCGAGTCATCCATGGTTCCCAGACACAATTCAGGAAATTGTTAACAATTATCTGAAATGAAAGTCATAAAAAAGTTAACTGAAAACAGTATGAAAATCGTAACATATTTATGAGGATAGAATATTTATGATGAAACTCCAGCAACAAATTTATTGCAAGAAGAACATATTTATTAGGGAAAAACAACTATACATTTATTAACTAAATCTCTTGCATTCCGTAAGCAATGAATAACTAAAGGTTGTTGTGTATCCAGTTGGAGAAACTCTGAAAGAGGGATGATATTAATAGTCTAAACTTTGTAATTTGAAATTCAAAATTTGAAATACATGCTGCAATATACAAATTGTAACCGAATTCATTGATAATTAGGTCGAAGAGAGTACGAATTGAAGATTAAACAGAACTAATCGGTAGCTTAACATTACAAATTAATCTGGCACCGACAAGTAAGAAGAAAAAGAGAAAGTGAAATGAGGTAGTTGAGCAATGGGTATTAATGAAGAGGTAAGGTGGGAGAAGGAATTGTGTACAAAAGCATATACATCAATTCTCCTTTTTTCAGACATCAACAACCACGCAACATTCACACGTGCGCAAACCGTATAAGTCCAACTTTGCAGTGGCATTTTGGGTAAATACGGTATGAATTAGGAGGGTATAAAGGTAATGATGCACTATTATATCCTACAGGCTTTATAATTTAAAGAGATTTTCAGAATTTCAGTTTTTTTCAAACCGAACCGAACCTATCTTATGATTTCGGTTCGGTTCGGTCTACAAATTTTAAGAATTTCGGTTTTCAATTTTTTCGTTTCGGTTCGGTTCGGTTTCTGACTGAACCAACCGTATGCTCAGCCCTACCTCACTGTTCAGTAAATGTAAACACTTATTTTTTTACTTAATGAAGTTTTGCATTCACTAGGTCGATATATTAAACCTATATTAAAGAACACAATAATCTACTCTAAAAAAGGTAATCATAAATTATAAGATGTTAAAACGTCAAAAGACAATTTTAAACCTCCTTTTTGTTGAAGAGATTGCCTTATATTTTGAAAGATTGTAGTGTCCTCGTAATCTTATGGGTTTTTACTCCATCGGTCTTATATGCCTATTTTAAAAGATTAATGTAGTGTAAGAAAAAAGTTAGTTGAATAATATCCTTATATCAAATACCATTACGTAATGTATTAAAAATGAAAATAAAATTTATTTATAGATAGTCAACTTTTGAAAGTAACAAATATATGATAACTAATTCACTTTCTTAGTTGTCTACTATAAATAATTTTGGATTAAAAAAAGAGAAAATAATTTTTTTTTGCTAAAAATACATATATAATGAGATGATGACTTTTTTAAAGTGTTCTTATTAGCTTCCCTATTTCTATCCCCGTATTTTTACTAAAGATAGCAATATCATAAATTTATTCTTATAATTTATTTATCATTGAAAAGTTTGCTGCATCACATTTCCTATTTGTGTTTCTAAATATTCTTTTATTATTTCTTTCTCTCGTATCATCTTACAACATTAAATATTAATATTATTTTATTATTTTTTATTCCCCCTTTATATAAACATATTATTAGAGTATAAAAAAGGGAATAAATAGTAGATTCTTAAATTTAAGGATCTATTTTATATTCCTTAAAACTTTTTAAAAAATAGGACGCAGTATGTAGCCCGATTTTTATATTAAAACTAATATTTTTTTTTTTTTTGAATATGGGGATAGGATTGGGATAGAAAGCGCCTGTTTGACAAATTAACTTATTACTTATAAGTAACTTATTTTTTTTTAAATTTCGTATTTTTTTAAAAAAAATTCAAATATAAATATTTATTATAAGAATTGAAAATCAAATCTTATTTTACTTACAAAAATTAAGTTCAGAAAAAGTACATATACACATACTTTTTCTACATATAAATTATTTATAAGATTTATCAAACGGGGCCAAAATTCAATGTAAGTGCTTTTACTCCGTCATATCCAATTTAAGTAGGAACTGATCCTCACGCTGAATTTAAATATTTAAAATTGTAAACCCGATGGGATGGCATCCTATAATTAAGATCGCGGTCTGATTAACCATAATTCGATTCTCGCTTAAAAATTTTGTTCAGGTTAAATTTCTGTAAGTTCTGGGTCCACAATGGATGATAGTGGTTTCAATAGTTCGAGACTTCGAAGTGCACTTGTACGGCTCCAAAGTGAAGTACATGCAGGGTGCATGATTAGGTTCATGTGTCGGAACACATCTGATTCGAACTTTGTGATTAAACAAAGTAAATCAAAGTAGTAATTAAATAATAAAACGTCTCTGTTAAGGGGAGACAGACCTAATCCCTACACATCCAAATGACCCAATAAAACAATAACAATGTTATTATTATAATTTTTAGTTATATAGGACGAGTCCAATTAATTAGCCAAATTATACTCAAAAAAACTCCTATGATACATTTTAGTTAGGATTTAATAATATTTACAAAAGAAAAATTCCAATTCATTTGATAAAAATCTCAGTATTGGAACCCTCTTTAAGACATTACTGCTTTTTTTCTTCTTTAAGATATTATGCAAAATGTATACATTGGAGAAAGATGCATGTATGAGTATGATCCACTAAACAAAGTGGGGAGAGAGTGGAAGACAATCACAATATGCACACAACAAACAGACCAATTTTTCTTAAGTTCTTAGGCAGAAGGTGACACCACATGTGTCATTTAACTCCCTTTATATTATTCAAGTCTTGTTTATTAACATGTAAAAGCACAATTTTTTCTTGTTACAGTTTATAGGTGAATTATAATCCGTTAAAACTGAAAACAGAACGATGATAAAACACCGTTAATATTATCATCACAATTCTATCGTATTAGCACTTTTTGGACGCTTTAACACTTGTATATCTGGTAACATGCACAGTCATAAAAGCACCGAGAATTAGATTGATACGTACCAACACTGTGAGTCTGTGATACTAGTATTCCCAGACCCGACAATTCTTTCGTGTTGTGTACCTTTTTGTGTCGCATACTTAAATATGAAACACAAAATTGATCTATTTAAAATTTGTGTATTTTCGTATTCGTGTACTTTTGTTTTCGTGTCGTGTTTCATGTAAAATTGAATATAAATATAAATATAAATAAATAATAAGAAATATTATATTATTAGGTAAAAAATTTATAAAATTATATAAAATATATACATTTAAGTCATTTATACTTGCAAACATTATAAAACCATGCATTATTTAAAAATAAATATACATATATTTATTATAAATATACATATTTATAATAAATATTTAATTTATAAATATATATTTAATATAAATATAAATATTTAATTGTAAATATATTTATTTCGTGTACCTCGTGTCGTGTCGTGTACCCAAAGGGTAAACACAAAACCGACACTACATCTCGATCGTGTACTTCGTATTTGTGTATTTTTTGTGTCGTGTACTCAAAATATAAAAACAAACACTAAATTTTTGTATTATTTTCATGTCATGTGAAAAATTGCCGGATCTAGTATTAGTATCTAAGAGTAAAAGGTAACTCACGGTTTTGGACCTTGGTGGCCAAAAAATTTATAGTTGGTTTATTACGGTATTTCTTGTATGTACAGTGTACGGATGCAAAAAAATCTTGATCCTAAGGGCATCTTCAATAGGGATTGCTAAAAAAGTTGCCAAATTTTGCTAAGTCAATATATTAATTAATTTTTATTCTATCTCTCCTCCATATCACTTTTGGCAACCTTTTTCAAAAATACACTCCAATAGTTGGCAACTACAAAAGTTGTCAATATGGTCCATACACTATTATATAATAAAATGTGAATTTATAAAAATGGGTAAGATTGAATATGTTTTTTGCACAATAGTTTGCATTTAACCAAATAAGGAAGTTGCCAAGTTTTGGCAACCTTGGTAGGCAACCTCTTGGCAACAATACAATTTCAATAGGTTGGCAACCAAGGGTGCCATGCCACATAAGAATTGGCAATCTCTTGACAACCCCTATTGGAGATGCTCTAAAATCTTTCCTTTTTAGTTAAAGAAAAACTGTTTGAAAAAAGTTCAGGTCCACAAATCTTTTCTCCATCTGTACATGTATAAATTTGGAAGAGAGGGCCCTAATCAAAACTGGATTATTAATTTGTTTAACTTATATTTGTTCGGAGCGAATGACAAGAGAGGGAAATTTAAAATTTTATTCCTTCCTCCTTATCATTCATGACCATTTTAATTTTTTAACTATAGTTCGAACCCCCTAATCTAAGAGTAAGATGGGTGCCTCATAGTTTACCATACTCATTTTTTTCACGATTATCATAATAAATACGTAGTCTCTCATTTTTTTACTAAATCTTCTTTCCAATCTCGGTTCCTTTAATATTTATCAATTTCATTTCATTCCATTCTATTCATCACAATCAAATACAACACATTTTTTCCGCTTTCACCGATATTTCATTATCTTCTTCCTCCTATAAAATGTCATATATCACAACACACGTCAGATCGTTTCTGCCATGATTAATTATTCTCTTCATCTGCGCTAGTACAACTAAGCCAACCAAAATATTGGAATGAAAAGATTATCAATGGAACAGCTAGGAACAGTTTTTCATTGTTCCCACAAAAAGCAATGAAAAAATCAGCAACATTGGAGCATCAAGTGTCACAAGGTCACGCCAGAAGACTAAATTGGTATTATTTTTACATGCATCACATTCGTAGTCGCTCCAAGACGCAGAACTATCCACAGCTGAAAACAAGACTGTTCCCCGGTTTAAATTAGGCAAAAACAATTTTTTCATTGGCAGCAGTCAACTGAACACCGCTGCTTGACGAAGATTTAAAGGATTGAAGTATAGCAATGGGAGGGGGGCGATAGAGGTGAATGACATAACTCATCTTGGATGTATTTAATGCTAATGATGTTCTTTAGGATTATTTTGCTACACCTGGAGGGTCGGGAGATGATTCATTCTGGATAAGTTGCTTTGCATCCGCATCTCGAACATTAGCAATTTTCTCTGCTTCTTCTTTCTCGAGCATAGCCTGTCTTTGCATCGTCTTTACCATCTCCTTCATTGACTTCTCCTCTCCCTGAAGTTGCATTTTCACTATCATCTCAGCTTCCTTATCGAGTGGGCTAAAATATTTGTCAATGGCTGCTTCCTGCAGACAGTCAAAGCGTTTTTTTTTTAATTCTAAATCATGAAGACTCTAAAGAGAAAATCATGGAAACAAAGTGAAAAGGAAAAATAACGCAACAAAAGCAATATTCCCTCCCTCTTAAGTCGTTTGAAATTCCTGACCCTGCACAATTATTAAGAGAAGATACTCCCCGGGACAAAAGTACCAATATGCCCTACAAATTAAGTGTTTAAATAGTTTTTAGGAAATAAATGAAGTGTAAATGAGTAAGAATAGATGGGTCTAGAAATTTATATATAATAGAGCTTGGAAGTGAAAGTAGTTTAAAGAAAATAAAAGTAAAAACTTTCGTTAGCAGATATAATGATATATCAATATACAGCAAAAAGGAAATTACTGCAGATGAAGTGAAAGAGGGGATAAATCTTTAAATATTCTTTACACCATAGATGATGCTCAAGTGTGCCATACCCTACGAAATACAAAAAGTACAAACAGAACATCACCAATCCGTAGTCCCGCCACCATGGCAACATCACCACTTTTTCTACAAAATACGAACTCTCCACTGTTCCTCTTATTTCTTCATCAGGGACTATACATGTAAACATCTACCACATAAACATTCTTTTATTTGGCAGTCAGCATTGAATTCAAGAACGACTTCACCTCGACCAACATAAAGAACTGATTAAAGTGAGCTATTGGTTACAGTCTTGGGAAAGAGTTAGATCAAGCAAATAACAAATAATTCAAATTTGGGGCAAACACCAACTTGATAAAGACGGGGTGTCATTTCCGAGTGGCATGATAATTTATTTAGGTGAGAAAAACATGGAAGTGCTGTGACAGAAGTTTTAGATACAGAGTAAAATTATGAAAGTGAGAGAGCCAAGCTCGGTAAATGAGAAAAACACGAAAGATCTTGAGGAATGTTAAATTTCAGCATAGAGATTAAATATATCCTATTGTACTAATATTTCTTCACTTTGAACCCATATAGGTTCATTAAAGAAATCTTCAAAATTTGCAGATCTGTCTGCTTCTATCTTTTACAGATTAAGGTAGGGGAAGTACTGGTACACGGATTTCATGACCTCTTCATCGACCTTTAGAATCGTGCCACAACCAAACACGTGACTGTTGGTTACTTTAGCACCCATCAAATGCTGAATACAATACATAACTCATCATTTTTCTTACCCTCTTGATCAGAGCTACTGTCGGTAGTATCCAAGTTTCACATATATATTAAGGCAACTTAGAGTGAACCAAGCGGGCCGCTTCTTATTAGACCCTTTGCTGGGAATTGCTAGCATGACCATAATGTGTAGTATATTCAGAAAAAATATGATATATATGATAAAAGATAGCCAGAGCCTATAGCTTGTTGGAGACAATTTTTTTGTAAATTAATTCTGTAGACGGAGCAGGACAAACCGCATAGTTCTTGAAGAATAACCTCAAGGCTGGTGTTACAATTTGAATACATGGGCCACATTTATCTATCATGCAGATAATATAAGAAGCAAATGAAACTCACTGTTTCTTCCAGCTTCTTATTCAATGACTGCATCTCTTCTACCATACGTCGCACCTCTGATAATATTATCTGCTCAGGGATCTTTTTTAAGGCTGATTTCTTTTCTTCTGCCTGGCATAGAGTCACAAAAGGTAAAAATATCATAAACCACAATCTGAACCAAGAGACCAATGAGACAAGTCAAGGGACAGGGTTTAGTATAATGAGAAGAAAACAAAACATTATACAGCATAGTTTTACCATACATATCTCACTACTTAAAGTTTCAATTCAAACTGGAAAATATTTCGAAAACTAACTATTCTCAAAGAGTTACCGTGTATTGATTTAAGATCTGCAGATTTCAAAATTTTGATATGGGAAGCTCTTAACAATAAAAAACCATCAACATGTTATGATGAACCAAATTTTGCACCAAAATATAAAGAACATCTGGGAACTAAAAGCATGAAAACTTATGATGATGAAAACTTATGATGATAGCTTAAGGGAACATGCAAGTAGAATACAAAATCAACTACCCAACTGCAAACAGGAATATTATGTACGCAACACACAAATTGAGGCAAAGTTAGTTTATAAGCAAAATATAGACCTTGGCAAGACGCTGCTGTATCTGGAGTCTGTAAGATCTGATTCGACGCTCTTCATATCCGGAAAGAACCCTAGCATAGAACATTGCTCTTCTTCCAAATTCTATAAGCTTCTCCATTAGGCTTCTCTTATGTACCCAATCAAATTACTTTAAGTAACAAATGCTCCTGCTGAACTGAATAAATTAGCTAATCCTGAACCAACGTAGACCACATAGACATTTAGCAAAAACAAAAAACAAAGAAGAGTGCATAATCAGAAGTACTAATATCATGCTGCATATTTACAATTGAGTAAACCAAACTCAATTAGCTTATGCTGCACAGTCTTATAGATTCCTGCCTTTTTACAAATATAAGTAGTTGAAATTGTGTCAAACTTTAACATACAATTAATTGGTTTCAGAAATCTTCTATTCTTCTACAACTTCTGCTGGACCAATGTCCATTGATCAACGTTTACGTTACTCACGAAAGTCTGCATACTACACACAACTAAACTTTCCTAAGCTGACTACTCCGTCAAAATGAATCGAGTACTTAAAGAGTACTCACCAATGGATCAATCAAATAACGCTGAGCTTTAAATTTCGACTTTCTTTCCAATAGAATCATGTGCACTCTAATCCAGATAAAAGGGGTTTCCAAATTCCTCTTGTAATTGTCGCGACACGAATTAACACTTGATAATTCTTGAAGACCAAACTGTACTTATTGAAGGGTTAACCATTTCAATACAATAAATAATTACTACATAGAAAAAGTTGAGGGTACTCAATGATGAATTTTAAGTTCTACAATGCTAGACGTTCAGCAATTATTTTTAATTTAAAGGGCCTAAAATAAGACAAGTCATGGTTCTACTTTCCAGTACAGACAAGATAGAAATCACAGATACATACATATACAGACATAGCAGTAGCAATTTACGTTGATGGTAGAATGTTTAGAAGTGGAATTATACCTGAGTCTGAGGAAAATGAAGATAGTTCGGTAACAGGTGATTCAAACAACTCGTAGCTTCCTCGGATTGAATTGTTTCAAGCCGCCGATATATGTAATGTAATTATGTACCGGCGGTGAAATGAAAAAAATATATTTGTGATGTAATTTCGTTCATAATAAAAAAATTTCTGCTATTGAAATTACTTTATTAAAAACTATAAACCTTCCCTTGTACTTTTTTTTTTTTAATTTTTTGAGAAACCTTCCATTGTACTTAATATATTTTATAAATAGCAGCTTCTTCGGTTAAAAAAGTATTTTATTACTGTGATATTCTTTTATGTCCGTATGCAAAATTATAAAATTATAAAGTAATGACTTCAAATACTTTTAATTCCAAAACTTGTAGATTGAATATATCTGCCATTCACTCTAATAAACCTTCCATCAACGGAAATATATTCAAATAAAATCATATTTAAATTTATTTATCTTTCAATATTTTGTTTAATTTTATTTTATTAAATAACTTAGTTTCATAGAAATACAAAACAATGAACATATATTTTTACAAATTTCAAATATAGCATTACATGAAATTATTAGTACTTCCCGCTAATAATTTAAAAATCAAAGGTTAACCTAAAAAGATACACGTTAAAAGCAATCTATACTATCTATATACTATACTATATACTATACTATAATAACTGTAAAATGGTATAATTTGGTCGCCCTTTGGTTTAGTTTGGTTTGGTTTCGTCAGTTTAATCATGATCGTCAGATCTTTTTAATCCAATGATCAGAACCGTTAGATTCCAAATATTAAAAAAACACACTACCTAAGTTCTCAGTTCGATTCCCGCTAACAACAAGATTATATTATTATTTATAAAAATACAAATAAGTTATATATATATATATATATATATATATATATATACATACTATATTATAATAGACGAAACATTAAAAGTTTGGTCGGTCGGTCGGTCGGTCGGTCGGTCGGTCGGTACGGTACTTGCTGAAATTACTTAATTACCCTTACTTAAAAATGCCATTATTTTTATTTAAATATTGTTACTTAATTAATATATAAGGCTATTACCATTTTTAGTAAAACACATTACCCTTTTTATTTTTCACAACTAAAACACATCTGTTTCCAAAAATATAACAGGTAATTGTATTTAATAAAATATTAAAATTACTAAAACCAACTAA